>JAMLFT010007292.1:0-15010 GCA_026544285.1 Pachyrhizus erosus
GTTGCTAATTTTCACAATAGTAAAGCCCAAAAGACACAAATTTTCTACATAAATATAGTAAATATTGACACTTATCATCTACCCCCAAGGTCTCAACATAGCCTGCATACATTTCTCAAGTACCTTTTGTAGTCAACCATTGCATCCTCCATCTTCAATTATCACACGTTGAGGTTTTCAGCTCAATTTCCCTTCCTTATTCCTTCTGCCAACTCTACTATCTCATTTTTCTTTGGTACTGATGTCAATTTCAGGTTTTCAATGGATAACATCCATCTTTAAATCACATTCACTCTCGATTGTGTCATCATTGTTTGCGCATATCTCAGTTCATCATCTACCCTAGCGTTATTTTGGATTTTCTATCATTGATAGACAGTCATCAAATATAATTGTCTTCCAATGATAGTGGAGGTATGGAGTTACAGTTAAATCATCAATCCAACATATTTAAATGCATAAACAATTATTACAGTAGTCAATCAAACATATTATAGCTAGATAATACGACAGGGGTAAAGCAATCATTTTACAAAAATATGACTTTTTAGGAATTCTCATCCTTATTTTAAACTTAAATATCTTATATATTTTTCTTAGTATTATAAATTTATTTTCCTAAGTTTAGGAGGTTTTAACAATGGAAAAATTAATTTTTCTAATATAAGTGTATTTTGGTCATTTTTTATAAATATTTGCCCAAATAAAGATTTTCCTTATATTTTGAACCCATAACTTTTGGATAAGATCCTAATAGTGCTAAAAGTCATTTATATCATGTTTCCTAAAGTTCGAATGACCTAGAAATGATAAAATCTTCATTTTTATACCCTAGGGGTATTTTTGTCATTTTGAAAATAATAATTTATTTTTAAGGATTTTTAAGTTTCTAAAGTGATAAAAATATCCTTAGGCTTATTCCTGAATAGATCCTGTTAATTTCTTTCCAATTTGTTGGTGAAATGGACTTAAAATTCCAATTTTTTTCACTTAGGAGTATATTTGGAATTTTAGAAAAATAATTTAATTTTAATTAAATTTTGAGAAAAAGTCACTTTTATGCTTACACACAAAGGCAATGCCATTTCCTAAATTGGTTTCATAGCTTGAATGAATAAAATAGGCAGAGGAATAAAAAAAAACAAAAATGGGTGTTTTGGGAAATTTTTGAATTGAGGGGCAAAGTGGTAATTTACCACTTCATCTTCTTCAACCTCTAGGTACTGGTTCAAACCATATTTTTTTTCAAATTGTTTATCTTCAATTTCTTTGGCATTTCTAGCAATTGATTCATCCAGAATCCATTGTTAGTCTATACTCAATTAGTTTTAATCATTAATAGCTCGAATTGAGCTTAGATATCGTGGAACGAGACTGATTTTTCAGAGTTTAATTTTTTTACAAGTAAAAAGCAATTGTGGAGAATTAGTATGAATTAGAACTTCAAACTTCATAGAAATCAAATTAAAGTCATATAGAATGATTCTATGATTAGAATTTTAAGAAAAGACAACTCCTCCTACCTTGATTGAAGCTTCCTTGGTTAGTTAATGGTGAAGCTCTGCAACCTCTGCAAAATTACAATTCCTTGCGTTATTCTTCATATTACTTCAACAAAAACGTTCTAAAGGTGATTTTGAAGCTATTGGGATAGATTTGAGGCAACGAGGGAGAGAAATGGGAGAGAATTTTGAAGACGAATTCCTCGGGGTTCTTCTCTAATTCGTATTTCTATTCCTTTTTATAGACCTCTATGGCCCTCCTTGCTTCATGCTGAAGTATTCCTAAACTAGGTGGTGGTAGCTAGGTGGCTCACCAGGGCATGGGCGGGTTGAATTTGCAAAGAAATCAAAGATAAAAAATGGCTCGAGGTTGAAGGTGACTCAATTGCTTCCATGGCGGTTAATCATTTTTGGGGAGGATCAAATAAATTTTAATCCGTAAAAATAACAGCGATGGGCCTAATGGTCAATTGGCAATTGCTGCGTCCCAATTCTATCTTTGACCCTCATGTCACTGCCTTCGAATCCATTCCCTACCTTTTTCTCATTTGCGTTTTATTTTTCCTATTTGAACTTAATGCTTTTAGTTAATATTATTTTTGGGTAGCCCAGTTGGCAACTGCTCCTTGCTCTCTTCTCTCACCCTAGCTCCGTTTTTCCATTTCTTTTTCTCTTTTCTTTTTCCTTATTTTCTATTTTATGTTTTGAATTTTTATTAATTCTATTTTATATTTTTAAATTTTTTCAAAACTCCTAAAATCCTAATTATATTTTCTTCTACTGATTTTAATTTTCTTTACATAATGATTTTATTTTATTTTATCAAAAAATATTTATTTAATTTTCCTTAATTCTTAAAAAGTTAATTTCTAAAAATTCTATTCTGATTGTAATTCTAATTCTTTTTATTTTCTATTCTTTGTACTTTGGATTTTAAATTTTTAAATTCTAAAAAATCTTTTTTTTTCTTTCTCTAATAAATTCTTACTAGTTGATATTTTCTATTTAGAAATTAATTTCTTATTTTCTTAGTCAAATTATGGATGATGAAAGAGAGAAATATAATATTATCATTATATTGAAAACTTGGGATGCTACAAGTTCTATAATCGTTGTCCCTTGAAGACAGAACTTAAACAAAGAATCCTAGGATAGAGGATAATCAGCGACTTATGAAAATCATAAGGCTCAGTAACGTCGAATGATTCTTCCTATATAAAATTTCTAATAAAGGTAAGAATAGAGACAAATACTTGACTCTACACTACAATGATCAGACGCCTAATGTGAAATGAATTAATTGAGGGGATGTTACCTCAAAAAGTGCAATAAGTACTAAGAGAAACGATTGTAAAAAAGGTTGGGGGTAGTTTTCGATTGATATAATATACATGTGAGAATTAAGATAGGAGTACTACATGGGTTGACTACAAAAGGTATATGAAGAATGTACGCAGGTTTGGTTGAGTCCTTGGAGGTGAATAAGGTGCCAAGTTGTTAACGACTCTAAGATAAAGGGATTCACAAAACTAACTTGGTGTCCCCGACAAAGTGGAACATTACCATGATCGGTTGAGAGTACCCAAGTCAATGTACCAGATAGGATATATACTCTCGATCGTCACCCAAAGATGCAGATTTGGAGTAATGCTATGTTCTATGTAAGTCCTCTTGGAGTTAGAAAATTTGGAGGCAACGAAGGGCCCTACTACAATTAGAAATCATAAGTAGGCACGATATAGTGAGATGAGAGTATGCGATAATGAATAGATGTTCCTATATTTACATGTGTGATTTAGGATAAATGACTCACTTCTTCATCCCCACTTTTTAGATACTGATGGCATATGAGTTTTGCTCCTTGTTTCATCTATCAATCATACCTCTAGAAGGGAGATGAGCACATGATCCCTTGTTTGAAGATGATACATTTACTAGATATGTGAAATTTACCTTTTTAATCCCCATACATCATAACTCATGGTCAATAATCACATATAAACTTACCCATTATTATGACTCAAACCCTGTCTCCTAGATATGCAGGAATTCCACTAGATATACCAACAACCCCTAGATGTACTCAACCCCTATCAAATCCAAACCCACCTACAAACTCAACTTTGAATGAAGTTGACGGTCAAGAAGGAAAAGAAGAAATGTCAGAGCAAGAGAACCCACCGAATATTATGATTAAACTCTATGAATCTATTAGTTAAGTTTTGAACAAATACTGCTTTTGTATATTCTATTAGTCAGTATGGACAAGGGAAAAAATATTTTGTATACGTTCGTTATATATATGTGTTAAAAACTACAATGTTACTTTTTGTCTAATAATAAACTGTTCTTTCTACTTTGAATTCACATGACGTATGTTTAATGTCGAGAAGAATATCGATATTAATTCGAGAAATGTGTAATCTTTTGTATACAAAATCTTAATGATGAAAATTTTATCCTACCTTTTTAAATCAATTAAAAGAAATTGTTTTCTAAATTATGATAACTTCAAAATAAATTGGGAATATTAAAAAGGTGTTACATGTTCAAACTTGAATGTTGGAGTGACATAATACTTTGTATTATTGTGTTCACCCACTAGATTATCTATAAGTGCTCTAGAATAAGACTCGCCTTCTATATTTTTAGTATAATGAACTTAATTTCTCTTGAAATTTAAAGTCCTCATGGTCATGAAACAATCTTATTTTATATTGAGCAATGGAAAATTAAACTAGCTTATTAGATGGAAAAAATAAGCAACTAGTAGAGAAAGAAAGTCAAAGAGGACCATTGTTGTAGATGATGGGAAAATTAACTTTTAAATATGGACAAAGAAGAGGTTAACATGAATGGATAAAGAATTAAGTGTACCTAGTATGCAAAAACTACATTTAACTATCAAAACAAGAATATGCTAAGGTGACATAACTTATAGCAAGAGTCATCTACAAGTTCATAATCCAAACCACACAAGTATACTTTATGTGTAATAGTTGCTGAGTTTACCACACAAGATGTGTAGATAATATAGTCACATATGAAAACTAATCCTATATACAATATATAATAGGAGGAGAAAGAAATAGGAAATATTTTCATATGCAATTAGCACAAGTAATAATTAAATAAAAATATATCCACAAGCATACACATACAATAAAATAAAATAAACTTATAGGATAACTATAAGATATACAAGTATAATTATTAAGAAAACTATGAGATAAATTTTACTTTACTCTTAAATTAATATTTTAAGTCTTAAATTTCAATAAGTTTCAAGAAAGAAAACTCAAGCCAAAACATCCAAGTCCTTTAATTGATAAGCTAACTAATAAAAATTGCAATGCAAGAACATTCATTGGCTAACTAACTATAAAATTTTCAGAAACTACACAAAAATATGAAAGAATACAAGTCTTGTGAAAATATGCACTTACATAGTCACAAACACAACTTCACATGAAAATCAAGTGAAATCAAGCTAACAAGAAGCAAGGTGCTTTGCCTTGTACTTTCTTCATCTACATTGAAGCTATGTCTTCTCCATATACAATAGCGTAAAACTTGTTTAAATCTTTTCTTATATATATAAACTTTATCCCTAAATGAGGAAATAAAGTATGGTTTTGTGTCTACATTTCAGATGATTAATCTAGCAATTAGCAATGATGCAAACTACTGAATTGGTTTTGTCATTCTCTTTCCCCAAAGTATGAAGTTCTACTTCTAGTTGCAAGCATTTCCATGGTCATTATTACTTTGAATCCCTCTATCGTTCTTCCTTTTCTGTTTAAAACATCACAATAGAAGACAATAATAAAGAAACAAATTGTATTGAATAATACATACAACTTTATTCATCAATAAATAAAAGATAAATTATGGAAAATTCCATTGATATAAAAAAGGAAAAGAGTTGCAATTTAAGAAATTTGGATTGAGAAAGAAAGAAAAATTGAGGTGAGATTGAATAATGTGTGTTGAGTGAGATTGTTTTTTTTAAGATGAAAATAAGGTTTATAATCATTTGAAGACAAAAATAAGATTAAACAGACTTCCTTAATAAGATTAAACATCAACCATCAATAAGATTAAACAGACTTCCTTAATAGCCTAAAACTAACAATTATACGCATACATGCACACACATATATAAACAATATGCAATGTTAGAAAATGAAAAATTGAAATTATCGTTGGCTTGAAAGAGGGTATTGAAGAAAGAGGAAATGCCAAATTGTGTAAGATCAAAACACTCAACTTTATCATGAATTGCATTTGGAGCCTTCCTTCATCATTGTCTTCGCTTATATTTGAATAGCGAGAATGCGAGAGTGTGATAAAGTCAAGAATCGAGATCTTTGGCCTAACACCAACTATAATTTCTTTTGTTATTTTTTTCATATATTTCTAAGTTAAGTTACCAATTGCTTACATGTGTCAAGTATTAGCATGATTAGTTAACATGAGTATGAGAAATCATCAATAAAAATTAATTTCATTTAATGCATTAAAATCACACTAAGTTGTTTAACCTACATAAAAAAAATGAGCTACCGCAAGTTGATTCAATTGTGGTAGGTACACAATTTGGTCAAAACTTATAATACTCCTAGCAATTTATTAACACTAGCACAAATAAAGAGTCAATAAAAAGGTATTATTTTGTGATGTATTTTGTTATTACATTTTATGTGTGCAGAAGTAACTTAATAAAAGAAAGATAGCAAAAAAAAAAAAAAGATTATAAGAAAAAAATGTCCAAGTTTTTGTGGAGTAAAATATAAGTTTTATCTTATTTAATGTTATTATTCTAAAAAGACTTTTATCTTGATGAAAATGTGAGAATCATTTTGAATAAATATTATTAAGGGTAGTTTAGGAAATGTAATTCTTTTTTAATATGAAACTAAGAAAATTAAAATAAACTTAACTAACATCTATAATTTTGGGTACTAGAGTAACAAAACAATAACATACAACTATATATAAAAAAAATAAGAAAAAAAAGCCAAGATAACAATGGATAAGAAGAAAATTTCCTTGAGTGAAAGAAATTACAATACTTATACAAGAGGAAGAAGAGAAAAACTTTGGGATGTTTAAAAGGGTCCACCAAGCTTTCTTTTTTAGGCTAAGTGGAAGTTATAATAACACCTACCCTATGTGGTACTTTGGTTATAATGATCTTCTTAATTGAAGATTTTGATTAAGTTAATCATACTTACACACCAGGTTTTCTTTGTTGCCATTCAATGTTCTTGATATTTTTTATAGGCCATAAGGGAATTGTCACCATATAAATTTATCATTGTTGACCAACTTTGTTATAACATATGGTAGGTTTTCGTTTGTGTGAAGCTTCTACATATCAACACTTCCTTCCTGCCACTTCTTAAACAAAGTGATATTGTATACTTATGTGCTTTGTCTTGGAACAAATTGCTAGATTCCATGCAATATGCAAGGCCTTTTGATTATCACAATACATAGTAGTATTTTGTTGCTCATGCCCCAAGTTTTTCCAATAGCCTTCAAATCTATATAACTTCCTTGCGTGCAAGGGTAGCTATCATGTATTTAGCTTCTATAATAGACAAAGCTACAACAATTTGCAATTTGGATAAATAACTCATCGCCCTTCCTACAAGTATAAACACATACCTAGCTAGTAGTAATTTTTTTTTTATCAAGACCACTCTTGTAAAGTCTTAATTGACATAGTCGTTAACAATAAATTTTGATCCTCCAAAACAATGCAACATTGAGGTTCCTTTGATGTATCAAAGGATCTTTCTAACAACATTCCATTACTCTCTACTAGGATCTACCATGAATCTACTAACAACTCTCATTGCTTGTGCAATGTTTGGTCTTGTACCAATCATGGTGTACATAATACTTCCCACCACTAATGCATATGATAGTTGAGATATTTCCACCCTTTTCGCTTCAGTGCTAGAACTCATACTTGATTATAGTTTATAATTAATAGGTAGTGAGGTAGAAATTGGCTTATAGTCTTGTGTTATGAAGCACCATAAGATCTTTTGTAAGTAATTTTCTTTTGAGAAATTCAAATCTTTGTATCATGTTTTCTTTGTAAATTTGCATCCCTAAAATCTTGTTTATGGATCCCAAGTCCTTTGTATCAAATTCCCTATCCAATTGTTCCTTAAACTCACGGACTCAATCTTTGTTGGGGTCTGCCACCAACATGTCATTCACATACAATAACAAAATGATGAAATCATTATCATCAAACCTATTTTAGTAGATACAATGGTTTGAACTTAGTTTGTTTTAATTAATGAAGGATAAAATCTCTTGTATCAACATGTTAGCACCTACTTTAGACTGTATAAAGATTTGACCAACCTACAAACCAAGTTTCCTTTTTTTTTTTTACTCTAGTGTATATTATTTAAGTAAAAAATGATACATCAAATTTATCTAATAGATTCACCTATATAAAAATATAGAACTCAATTAATGTTAAGATGAATAAAGATATAAATATAAATGAGTACTAGGAGCATCCAAAATTATATCTCAAAATAAAAAAATGATTTATTACTTAAGGGACCTTTTAAAACATAAAAATAAGAGCACAAATTACAAGTTAAACTGAAATTAAGGACCACATGAGTGGTTTAGTCATCTATTTTTGATACATTGTTTTTATTTATATTCTTTGTTTTTATGAAAAATTAATATTTTTAAAAACCATTCATTGATTTCTTTTTCTAGAAAAACTAGTAAAATGAATAAATAATTCTTCCTCTTACCATTCTTTTTAACTGGTAAGTCTACAAAAGACATTGACTACTGATTATATATAATATCATTTTCCAAACAAAAGTCTTTAAATATGATTCTCATGAGTGACTCCACTGTCCACTTCCTATCTTTATTCACAATTAATCTTCCCGAGCATCAGCTAATGGCTACAACATTAGTTAAATGTCAACATGGCAGCAAAAAATTCAACCCAGTGTTGATATTATACATATCTTAATGTTTTTTTCTCTATACATTAAGATAAATTTTCTTTGCAAAATCGTCCATGAATAAGGCTTCAAAGATAAGGCGCAAAATTTTTATGAAGACCAATTTAGATTGGTATTTTCACATTGATGTACCTCAAATTTAATTTATTGATAACTGTGCCTTATTTTTCAACTCTACATATGAAAGCAAAAACAAAACAATTTTTTTGTCACACTTTGATTCAATCATCCTTCAGAGCTATTTGCAGACATCTAATAAGAATATTCCAAGTGTATATTTACCCCTTCATTGCTTGCTTTACATATATTCATAGATATAGTTGAACAATTGAATCCTGCATAAGAAACTTGCTATGAATATGCTTTCTTTATGATCTTTGTTGCATGTATACCTATACCTTCTCTCAATGTGAGCAGAGAATATGTTGTTTTATTTTTATTTTTTTGTTTTTCAAAATGAAGAGTACAATGTCTCTAAATAGTCTCACAATAGACTTTTCAAATTCACATTTATTTCTTGATAACTACTATGCTATAAATGTCATTCAAAATTAGAAATATGCTATAAATGATATTTAAAACTAGAATTAAAAGTAATTATTCTTGATCGTTTAAATTCCAACTTCTTGAAAATAAAAATGATAGTTTTGAGTTTAATGTTTAACAAATTCCTCCCTTAAACTCAAACCTTTTCAATCCTTCATTCCAATCATCTCCTTCAAGTTTTCAAACAAAATTGTTGGCAGAGGCTTTGTAAAAATGTCTGCTACTTGGTCATGACTTGCAACATGCACTATTTTTACTTCACCATTCTTCCCATGTTCCCTAATAAAATGAAAACAAACATCAATATGCTTACTCCTCTCATGATGAACTAGATTCTTCGCTAATTCAATAGCTGATTTGTTGTCAACTCGTATTTTTGTTGCCTCAAGTTGTTGCAGATTTAACTCATGTAGTAAATTTCTTAGCCAAATTGTGTGACACACACACGAAGATGCTACAACAAATTGTGTGAGTGTTTTGGATCCTCCATATATCGACTTACTATACCAATACTATACACAATGTTCGGCCTTGTACATGTGAGATACAGTAGACTCCCTACTAAACTGCTGTATTCATTTGCATTTACTTGGTCTCCTCCCTCAAATTTAAAGAGTTTCATACCAAGCTCCATTGGCGTTGTTATCGGATTACAATCTTCCATCTTGCTTTTCTTTAGAATATCCTATGCATACATATGCTTCTTGTGACACAAAAATTCCAAAATCTTCTTGTTTGATCTCAAGGCCAAGAAAATACTTCATCAGTCCTAAGTTTTTCATTTCAAACTCTTGTGTCATAGCTTCTGTAAAATCTTCAACTATCTTCTCATTACTCCCCATGAAAATGAGATCATCAACATAAAAAGCAACAAGGAATAAATTACCTTCTTCTTTCTTTACATATAGTGCATGCTCATAAGGACATTGTAAGAATTTATTCCTTTTAAAGTAAGTATCGATTCGGGTGTTCCATGCTCGAGGTGCTTGTTTTAACCCACAGAGTGCTTTCTTTAGCTTCAACACTTTGCTCTTTTTTCTAGATTTCATATACCCAAGCAGTTGCTCTACGTAGACTTCTTCTTCAAGGATTCCATTTAAAAATGTGGATTTTACATTCATTTGATAGATTGGCCACTCAAGTTGTGCAACAAGAGATAAAAGAAGTTGAATTGTCTCCATTCTTACAACCGGAGCAAAAACTTCATCATAATTGATTCCTGCCTTTTGTTAGTAACCTTTTGCAACTAGACATGCCTTGTACCTTTCAATCTCCCCTTGCGCATTCATCTTTTTTTTCTCTATCCATTTTACTCCTATGGGTTTATATCCTTTTGGCAACTCTACTAAGTTCTACGTTTCATTTCTTTCAATTGCTCTTATCTCTTCATCCATTGTAGCTTTCCATTTCTTGTCTCTTACTGCTTCCTCAAATGCAATGTTCTTTGAGTATGCTAATAAGCAAATCAAATGCACTTCATCAGTTGAGTCGTATAGATCTTGTAGGCTTTGCATCTTAGGTTGGTGTGACTCTTCTTCTTCATCATGATCTAGGGAAATTATTGGAGTATTTATTGGTTCAACACTTAATGACTCTTCTTGTTTTGCCTCCATTTGGTTCTTCCAGTCCAATGTGCTTTCTTCATTCACTTGTACATCTCGAATCACAATCACCTATTTGTCAATTGGATCAAACAACTTAAAAGTCTTTGTCTTCTCATCATATCCAATAAACACATATTTCTTACTTTTATCATCAAGTTTGGTTCTTCTTTGGTTTGGTACATTCGCATAGGCCACACTACCAAATACTTTAAGGTGTGATACAATTGGTTTATGACCATTCTAGGCTTCTTACTGTGTTTGATTTTCCAATTTTGCATGCGGGCTTCGGTTTTGCACATACACAGCACATTGCACTGCTTTAGCCCAAAATTCCTTTGCCGTGATTTTACTCTTCAACATTGATCGAGCCATATCAAGTATCATTCAATTTTTCCTTTCCGTAACGCCATTTTGCTGAGGTGAATATGGTGCTGTCAAGAATTTTTTGATAGCTTGTTCCTCACAATAGTTTGTGAAAGCAGTTGACATATATTCCCCACCTTTGTTAAATCGTAAAGCCTTGATATATAAATTGGTTGTCTTCTGCACCATCACCTTGAATTTTTTGAACACCACAAATGCTTTTGATTTTTCTTTCAAAAAATAAACCCAAGTTTTCCTTATATAGTCGTCAATGAAAATAATGAAATACCTCTTCTTACTAAAAGACTTGGGAGTGATTGGGCCACATATGTCATTATGAATAAGCTCTAGAGGTCTCCTTGCACAATATTTAGCCTTCTTTTGAAATTTTGTCCTTGCTTGCTTACTAAGTACACAACCTTCACAAAATTACTTCATGTAGTCCATGTTCGGTAACCCATAAACCATTTTCTTGTTTGCTAACTCTTTTTGTCCGCCGTAATGCAAGTGTCCAAATCGTAAATGCCATAACCATGCTTCGTCCTCCATGTTGACTTGCAAACACCTCTCTTGTACATTCTTTAAGTTGAGTTTGAACATCTGATTCTTGATCATCTCCACTAGTGCGAGCATTCGTCCATTTTTGTCCTTCAAGTTCAACATTCGGTCTTTGATGATAACCAAACAACCTTTCTCCAATAATTTTCCCATACTAAGAATATTACTTTTCAAGTCAGGTACATAATAAACGTCCTCCATTGTACCTTCTTTTTCGTTCTTTTGGGAAAAACATATTTTTCCCCGCCCTTTGACTAGAACCTTCGTTGAGTCTCCAAAAGACACATGTCTATCTTTGATCTCTTGTATATCAACAAAGAGGTGTTTGTGCTCGCACATATGATTGCTAGCACCAGTGTCCAAATACCATTCCATGTCACTATCTAAAGTGATGCCTTCATTTGCCATCATGAGAATTCCTTCATCTTTTGTCTCATCTTCCTAAACTAAATTGGCATTTTCTTCCACTTTCTTCTAGGCATAACAATCATTTGCGTAGTGTCCATATTTTTCGTAGTTGTAACATTCAATATTTGGACGATTTGAACAACCACCTCTTCGATGTCGTGGCCTCGTCCACCCCAATTTTGTTGGTTCATTTGTCCTTTCTCTTTATTGTTGTTTCCATGACTACGACCTCCGTTGTGACCAAAACCACTACCTCTGCGTCCACGTCCTCTTCCTCGGTTATGTTACGCATACATCACCTTGTCTTCCTTGATGGTCATTTTTGTTTGTAAGGCTTCCTCCAAGACTTCTTATTTATTTTTCTTCATTTGTTGTTCATGTGATTCAAGAGAACTCGCAAGATCATCAACGATCATTTCTTCCAAATTTCTTGACTCCTCAATTGCACATATAACATTTTCAAAATCATTGGTCAATGATCGAAGAATTTTGTCCACGACCCTTGCATCTGTGAGAGTTTCTCCATTGCATTTGAGTTTATAGGCTATCGTTTGCACACGAGTAATGTAACCAAATACATCTTCCAAATCCTTCATCTTCATGGCCTCCAACTCATCTCATAGATTTTGAAGACACATTTGTTTAACTCGGTCGGAACCATTGAACAATTTTTTCAAAATGTCCCACGCTTCCTTTGAAGTTAATGCACCAACAATCTTCTCAAAAATTGACTCACCAACAACTCGATACGACACGTACAAAGCTGCCTTATCTTTCGATCGTGTATCTTTCAACGTTTTATTTTGGGTCGTCGAGTATCCTGTGGTATTTTTTGGTTCTTCGAAACCTTCTTGAACCACCTCCCAAGCATCTTGATATCTAAGAAGGGCTTTTTATTTGGATGCTCCAATTGTCGTAGTTTGTTGTCTTTGTTAATCGAGGTAGTGGCAAATTATTGGTTACACTGACCATAACTCTAATACCAATTTGTGAACAAAGAATATGTTTTTTTTTATTTTTTTATGCTTTTCAAAATGAAGAGTACAATGTCTCTAAATAGTCTCACAATAGACTTTTCAAATTCACATTTATTTCCTAATAATTGCTATGCTATAAATGTCATTCAAAAGTAGAAATATGCTATAAATGATATTTAAAACTAGAATTAAAAGTAATTATTCTTGACCGTTTAAATTCCTGCTTGCCTAAAAATAAAATTGATAGTTTTGAGTTTAATGTTTAACACTCAAAGTATCCAAAGCAGTTGACACCATTCTTCTTTCCCAATCCATTATTGATGGCATGACCTTGGTTTCCCAAGGTGAAAATTTTGAACTTGGTTTCTTCAATCCTGAGAGCTCCAACAAACATTACCTCAAAATCTGGTACAAGAATATCCCACAGATAGATGTATGGGTTGCAAATGGTGTCATCAATGATTATTTAGGCATCTTAACAGTGAACGCCACAGAAAACCTTGTCCTCAGACAACATGACAAGGTTGTCTAGTACACAACATCCAAAAAACAAGCACAAAATCTAGTGGCACAACTTTTGGATTCAAGGAACCTTGTAGTAAGAGATGATAGTGAAGCAGATTCAAAAGCCAATTTGTGGCAAAGCTTTGACTACCCTTTAGATACAATAATAGCATGAATGAAGTTGGGATGGAACCTCAGAACTGGTGTGGAATGGAGAATGACATCTTGGAAGAGTCCTAACGATCCATCTCCAGGAAACTTCTATTGGGGTCTATTGCTTTATAACTATCTTGAGATTTATCTGTTGAAGGGAACAAAAAAGTTTATGAGAATTGGACCATGGAATGGCCTATATTTTAGTGGTTTACCAGATCAAAAGCCTAACCCCATTATTGCTTTCAAATACATATCCAACAAGGATGAGATGTACTGCACTTATAGCCTGGAGAATGATATGATCTCAAGATTGGCAATGAATCAAACAAGTTCTATTGCTTTTCGATATGTATGGATGGAGGATGGAAAATATTGGAAGGTCTATAAATCGTTGCCAAAAGACAACTGTGACAATTATGGCATATGTGGAGCCTATGGGACTTGCATGATTACAGGTTTCGAAATATGTCAATGCTTTGCAGGGTTTAGCCCTAAGTCACCACAGGTATGGAACTCAGCTGACTGGACTCAAGGATGTGTACACAATAAACCTTTAAACTGCATTGATAAGCTCAAGAATGGATTTATGAAAGTGAATGGTGTGAAAGTGCCAGATACTACACATACTTGGGTAGATGAGACAATAGGTCTAGAAGAATGCAGGGTCAAGTGCTTGAAGAATTGTTCTTGTATGGCCTATACTAATTCAAACATAAGTGGTGCAGGTAGTGGTTGTGTCATGTGGTTTGGTGATCTCATTGATATTAGGCAGTTTGATAATGATGGGCAGGATTTGTATATTCGAATGGATGCTTCAAAATTAGGTATACACAAGGACTTTATAGTCTAAATAAACTCTTTTCATTATACATGTACATACAAATACACATATTATCGGTATGTTTATTAGTTTTATCAAATTCAACTATGAAGGGAAACAAGGACACAAGAAGGAGGTGAAAATAATAGTTGGTACCATCATAGCTATAATTACAGGGATGCTTTTTATTGGTTGTTATCGTATCTACGTTGTCAGGCACAGCTTAACAGGTAAGAATATATTTATTTACAATTTCTCAAGATGGATGATGTTTTTTCCGTTTCATTGTTGAATAAATAATTGGTTAGAAGCTCACCTGGCGATTACATATTCCTACAAATGTTATTACTCTTTAATCTATTTAATCAAGCATTCACTTCCAAATTAAATACAATAAGTAATCGTTGGCAAATCAACTGTTGAATTGGTTCACAGAACGGATTTCATTCAGGGTAAAAATATAACTAACTACTAACTGTCATAAAATAAACATTAAATACTATTTTAGTGGGTTTTAAATTTAGAAGTAGAAAGATGAAAGGTCAAGAGTCAA
>JAMLFT010007293.1:0-15008 GCA_026544285.1 Pachyrhizus erosus
TAACTTACTTTTTTTATTAAGAGAAATGTTAGTGATATACTTTTTGAACATAACTTTTGCGGTTGATTAAATTTTATTAAAAATTATAAATTTTTATAAATTTTATTTGTTATTTAATAAGTCTCTCTTTTAATTTTATAATTTTTAATAGATTTTAGCAGATAACAAAATGCGTGTTAAGAGTGCATTATTAGCAGTCATCTCTTATAATAAAAATAATCAAATGTAAATTACTTCACTTGAAAATTAATTTAAGAAAAGCATTTTTTCAAAATTAATTTAGTTCAAAATCAAATTTAAAACCGCTTAGCCACTAGACATGCGGTGAAAGACTTGATTTTAGATGAACGCGATTCTATGGAATTGGTTTTTGGCAAAGAGTTGAAAGGTGGAGTTAGTTGGTTTAACGAATTCGCCAATCATGGTGGGAGAGACACGATGATGAACTGGGAAAACATGAATGGATATTTGGGTTTAAAATTAAGATAGTAGTGGTTTTGATCGTCCTTATTATGTAAAACTTATTTAATATAATAAAATAAAATTAAAATAACGGTTATTAAAAACCTCTACTTTATTAACATTAATTATTTTAAAAATTAAAATATTAACAGTATTAATGGAACAAATTTAAAGGATGAAATAAAAATTAGAGCATAAAATATGTGTAGTAAAGTACATAAAAATATAGGTGAGGGAGTGGTAGTAACTAGTAGAGTAGTAGGTAGTACTGGGCAGAGTAAAACGCGTGGAGTCGCGGTCAGTCTCTACAAATAGAATAGTAATAATTTCAACAGATTCTGACTCTGATTTCTTCTTCTATTTTCTCTCTCACACATGTCGTTTCCCTGAGAAAAGAAAATGTATCGCTTACCACCTCCGCCACCACCTCCAAACGATGCCGTTCCTGCTATTCCTGTTCTTGTTGTCATTGCTATTTTCGTTATCATTTTTATGTTCAGCAAAAATTACAATTAGTAACAATGTCTTCATCTTTAGGTTTAGTAGCTTCTTCTTCTTCTTTTTCTTCACACGTTTAACAGCATTCTTGCATGGTGTAGTTCAAGTTTTGTTGCTTCAAGAACACTAGGTTATTCCAAAGATTCTAGCGTTTTGTGTCAATAATCGTTGACCAGTATTTTCCCGAGAAAATGAGCCAAGAAACTGGAACCTCCACATTCTCGGCGCCGTCTTCTTCTGATGTTGACGTCCAAGATCTTAACAAGTAAACACTGATGAAATATTATTATATTAATAATTTAATATTTTCTTGATTGAACGATTATTGTATTAATATTTTCTCGATCCGAATAACTACTGTTTTGTTATTTTCTTGCTCTGAATGATTATTATATTAATATTTTCTTGATCTGTACAATTCAACTCTTTTGATTTACTTTGTCGCATATTTTAAGCTTGTGATGCGTTTGTAATTTATTTAGTAATTTCTTTTTTGTTACGACAAATCTTTTTGTCTGACGGCTGAGAAATTATAGTCTTGTATAAGACGTTTACCTTTTTTTCTTTTGCTAATTATAAATAAAAATCGCCTGAAGTCGATTGAATCTTTATAGATTTTTATGACCGAGGCTTTAGTTTGGTGAGGATCCAGTGTTTTGCAACTAATGATGAAAATTTTTACTTAGTGATTCTGCAACTTTTTTCTTAGCAACTAAATAACACATTGTTATGTCTCGAATTAGATTAAGATCTTTTTGTTTGATTTGGTATTGCAGGAGGTCAAAATTTTCATATACAAGAGAATTTCTTCTCTCCTTAGATAAAGCGGACAACATAGTAAAATTGCCGATGGAGGCTCAGCCATTAATTTCACGGTTAAAAACCAAAAAACCTCTTGTATATTGTGTTTTTAGAAGATTACCTCTTAATTAAGTTGTACTGTTTCTTTAACAGTGTACTTGACGAGGCACCCGGCCTTTTATCCACACCTTTATGTGTTCCAGGTGTGTAATGTTTGGTTTTCTAATTCTATTGAAGAATCGCTAATAGCTAAGCTTCTTGCCATTAATGTATATTATGGATCATCATTGCATATTGAGGTTTCCTTTGATAAAAATATTTTTAAATATTTATGCTTTCACACAGATTACAAATGTCAAAGAAATGTGCCTCAAAATTTTTCTCTGAAGGTTCTGGATGATGTTAGTCGACTGTTGCATAGAAGTCATGAACCATATCGGCCTCCATGTCGCCACAAGGTCTGATTTGAGCTTTTATATAAAACTTAGGAGTAGAGTATCTACAAATATGGTTCCCGTAAAGGTAGATTTAGGCAAGCAAAACCATTTATTTCTGCTGTGTCAAGGGTCCATAATATCAAGATCTTTTTCAGGCACTTCCTTCTTCAACTAGAGATGGCAATGACTTGCTTAATGGTGACACATCTGGATCTTCTGAGTGTACAAATCAAGAGAGAGAAGATCAGGAAATGTGGAGAAAAGGTCAAATCTCCTTTCATGTGATTCTCCGTTGTCTTCTTATGTTGTCAACTTGCCATCTACAAGGTTATTATATCATTTTTCTTATTATCATTATGAGTATCCGATTGTGTTCAGCTTATGAGTTGGTAAGTGAGGAAACCACTAAACATTTTTAACGAAATGCAAGATTTAATAGCAGAATTCATATGCAGATACAGTCAGTGTGGCAAAGGAGGACAAATGGCATTCTAGCAAAAATGCTGATTCCAAAGATTCTCCAGATGAATTTCTGATGTCACCAGCAAGAAGAAACTCGAATGACTTGCAGTTCACTTCAAGTGTAATCAGAAAGCAATTGGATGCTTCACAGAAATCAAGTCAGATTCAAGGAGCTGTAAGAGGTGATGCTGGTCTACCAACCACACTGCTAGACACTGCGCAAAATTGTCCTACCCCATGCCAGCAAGTGCAAGATTTAACTACTACTGGGACAGTAAATCGTATAGATACATGGCGTCTTCTTTCAATGATGGATAAAGGTGTGCACCTTATGGAGTCAGAAGAATGTTCGAACTTGGATGTGGAAGAGCTAGAAGGAATTGCCCAAGTTATGGAATCCCTAAAGAAAAGCACGCCACCAAGCTTCTTTAGCAAGGAGAATTGCGGAAATCACAAGAAGAATCACTGTGAAGTGGCATATGGACAAGGTTTCACAGAGTTGCAATTAAGTGATACATTAGTTAGTATCTATGACTCTCCAGGAAGAATTTCAACGAGTGATCCCTCGGAGACCTATATCACTCCTACTAGTGTGGAAGAGGAAAAACAATTTGTTTCAATGATTGAAGACTGTGAATCATCTACAATCTATTGTAAAGGCATTTCATTTAGCAAGAAGCAAAATCTATCCTGCCCTGATTTCCAATTTCACCAGGAGTTGGAATTAAATTCTTTCAGCTGCAGCTTAGATGGAGAATCAAATTCGAGCTCTGAACTTTGTTTGCCCGATGAGGACAGTTTAATTACATTTGATGAACCATTCTTGATGCCTGATGTGGAAAATTTGGCCGTGCTTGATAGTTCCATGTCTAGTAGCCCTGAAAGCATTCCAATTGAAGCTGATGTATTTAGTCCAAGCTCACCTCGTGAAATGGTTGAGAAGCTAGTGGAATTTATACTAAATGATGAAAGTTCAACACACGTAGATGATCCAATAGTGCACCATGGAGCTGGATCGGGGCGCTTTGCCCATTCTATGCATGCACAGCAAACTCCCGCAAAATCCAATCAGTTGAATCCAGAGAGGGATCCACAAGACCATAATAAATTTCAAAGAAACTCCATTGATTCAGCCATATATTCTTTTTTTTCCCACTCTTTCCCATCCAACACATTTTCTCAACCTTTCCCTCTTTATCATGACGAACTGAAAAGGTTTGATAATGAAGTTAGTCAGTCAATGCTCCAGCAGATCATAAATCCGGGTAAACTTCATCTCTGCTCATTAAGTGTATCACAAAGTGGAGTGCCACCGCATCTACCAGCACTCCAGATGACTTCTTGCACACAGAAGCTAAATTCATTGCAGACTCATCCCTTTGCATATCAGGAACCAAAATACTATGAGGATATTCTAAGACCAGGCCCCGGTAAGAAATCACTTGCATATTGCTTTGTGCAAGTCAATAGAACTGAAATTTAAATGGTGCAATAATAGCTACTGATAATATCCTACCTGTTGTTAGATTTTCAGGGTGACAATCCTGCTCTAGTTGATAGTATCATTGAATTGAAATTACGAGCAAGTCACTGGCACCCTCATGTGCAAGGTTTCTAGTAGCAGATTTTCGACCACAACCAGCACTGGTTGGAAGCAGAGAAGGAATAGTGGTATGGACAATGAAAAATAGATGACAATAGGCTACCCAGATTTCTCATATTTTGTAGTGAAATACTTGTGAAGCTGTGTAAATAGACCTCTCTCCTAGTTACCGTCAGATTCAGATATAGTTAGTAGTTGATGTGCATGTAAATTTCATAACTAGAAATTAGTGTATGACGCATTAAAAACTAAAAGTAAATAGCGGATATAACAGTTACAGACTTCTAGTCAGTAACTTTCTCGAAGTCATATATGATCTCTATAAACGTTTGTGCGATGTTTGTAAGAGTACCTGAATGAGCATTTCTTCATATGCTGACTATCAACTTGGTTGTCTCGAAGCTTTTGCCCACCATTCCTTTTATTATTTTTGTATTTCTTTGCGTGACAAAGTGAAGTTCTGTTCATTTTTAATATTCAGTTGGATTTCTAGTTAATTATTTCATCAAATTGACCTACAACTTAAAAGGAATAGCAAGGAACTCAACCAAGAAGTCAAGTGTCTTTTATCATACAGACGGTCAAACTGAGAGACAGACTTCCTCCAGTTGGTTAAATCCCTGCATGACACTGCTTTGGTGCATCAGAAGTTAAAACGGAACTCCCCAATCCAATACTGCTAGGCATATGAGCTGAACAAATCTCAATTTAGATCTTATTACATATGTTCATGTCCCAGCGCTAAAAAATTTATGCTGTACAATGTTAGAAAGTGTTTAATAGGGAATTGCCTAGCTTTTCAGATATTACACATTTGGCTAAATCTAGAGCACAGATGTCTAGTACTCTGCATACCTAAGCAAAACTATGTACCCTATACATCCTCATATTATTTTCTTTTACTATATACATAACCGAATTGAATTAAGGGAATTAAAAAGCCTTGCTTAGCTGAGATGATGAGCAGCAGCACTTCTACTTCAGCCAGTTGCCATGCCAAGGCATCATCATGCAAAATTTCACGCAACTGCATTCAGTAGCTGAAAAACAAAGCCATTTTCCACCACCACCAATCTAAGTAGCACTCTTCAACTGCACATCAAGCACGGTTCGATCTGTGTTAATATAGTTATCTATCTCAGGTTCCACCTCATGATGAAAGCAGCCTTCTCTGCATGAATTACACAACATGCATGCATATATAAAAGTTCATCATCTTTCCTTCTTTCTTTCATAATCCAATTTGATGTCAGCTTTAGTCATTCAAGTTTCTGTGAAGGTGAAAATTCCAATCCATTTATGATGCATTTATTATAGGAGCGTGATGTGAGATGGACAGTTTTGAAAAGATGAGGAACATATAGGGACTATCTTAAGCTAAGAATCCTCAGACACGGTGTTCCAAAAAATACTCAACTTTGACATTGCCTTAAAAGAGGGACAAAGCTCGAGTAGGAAATAAGGTACATTCATCATTATATATTCCTAGTAATAGTAATACAAAGATAGTTGACATGAATACTTACGTGGTCCTCAAAATCTGGGCTTGTTAAATTGATAGACAGATTTCTCATCAACAATAGCACCTGAATATAGCCAAGGTCAGAGACAGACTAAATGTAAAAGAACTCTGAAACTTATGTTCACTTGTATCGCTGTACTAGTTGATACAAATTAACATAAAGGCTTCAGTGCCAGAAATAAAGCCTCTGTCTTAACTCCACTTAAGGAGTAACAATTAATTGCAAGAAGCAAATGAGAAAAATAATTAGATTATCAAAAGTAATTACAAATCAATAGTTGAGAAGAATAGGAAATAATCATTGACAAAAAGAAAACACAATGACATGTACGTACCGTCTCAACATCTATAGGGTCCATCCTTTTTAGTTTCTGTAGATGTCCAGTTACATTTGGATCAAATACACTGCCAATGAAGCTGTACACTTCAGCAAAATCTGGAAGAACTGCATTATAAACAGGAAGAAGATAAAACACTAAATTGACATTAAAAATGTGGACAAAATAACTACCAATATCATATGCAAAACTTGCTTGAAAAAGAGAAATTATTAAGGAAATTATGCAGATAAATTTTAAAAAGGATATCTGCATGTCAAAGTGGGTGGTCTGTGGGAGTTATGATGCCTTCAGGACCAAGACAGCTTTGTGGATATAAGGATTAAATGATTCACAAAACAAGAAAAAAACAACATACTATCATTTCCACATGGTGAGTGAACATTAAAATGACATAATGCTCCAGACACAGGACTGTGCAAATATAATACATCGAAGGTACTACTATATAGTAAATATAAGAATCAGAAAATTATTTAGCATTATTTGCAGAGTACCACTAAATTCAGATAAAATCTAAAACTTACAAATTATTTGGCAGTTAAAGCACAGTTAAAATAAATATTTTGGAGACTTAGATAATGATGGTCAAGATTCGTGTCCCAAGGTGATAAGAAATAAAGTCCATTATTACTCAGGACCCCACAGATTTTTTATTTTTTTTTTGGTATTTAAACTGAAACAAAGAAACAGTGTACACACCGATATATACAGCCTATGCTATGCACACAGATTATATTTTATTCAACACTCCATAACCTTGCCATGCACACATTGCATGTGATGTAATAACTGAAGACGACAACATTAAAATCAGAAATAAAATCATTAAACCCTTGCCTCTCAATGGATGGCTATTATTCCCCTGACCATTTGATTCACCAACCAGCTGTGCTCTAGGACTTTCACTGCTACTGCAACAATTATTCACTTTTTGCCCTAAAACGCAAGATATGGTAAACAGAATAAATTAATTAGTATCTTCAGAAAATTATGCAAATAACATCCACAACTATTTCCACGATTATATAATCTAAATTTGAACTACAAAAACTTCAGCCTTTTGTACCATGCAATACATTGGTGGTTTTCTGCAGAGAGTTGTTTGACCAGGATGACACTGCAGTGTTAATAATAGGAGTTTTAAGCAATGTTGAAGAATCATGCTTTATTTTGTATCCAGGGTCAAGCAAAGCTGATGAAGACTGAAAGGATGCTGATACTTGTGAGAGTAATGGAGCTGGCAAATATCACCAACAATTATTAGATACAATTGCACTAAATTGTGTAGCGAAAAATATAGTGAAGATTCTAGGTTCTAACCATTTTTTGAAGCTTTCTGAGGATATGGATGAGCAGCTTTTCTTTTTGGTCTGGGTGGAGGAAGATGCTCACTTGTCCCACTCTTCTGAACTTTAAGAAAGTATTTCTGAGCATGGCTACGTATCTACAAAATCAGTAGTAATTTTTCAGTCCTTTTTACAGGTGTTTGAAGCATCCATTTAACATTGATACTCTTGAAATAGTAGAAATCTCAACAATTCATATAACTTCTATACATACTCAGATCACTAATCTATTTATGCTGCAACCACTCAACCAACGAATATTCAAGAGATATTCTAGCATGCTTCCCTAGAATTTTTCTTTTCCCTTCTTGTCAACAACATAAAAGGATTTCTACTTTACAAGTTAGTCAATTGATGGTATCCCAGAAGGAAAATTGCATTATTCTTAAGAAAATAAAACCATTCCCAAACCTACATCTAACAAATTAAACTTTTAGGGTAGTTGGTTACTTGACATGATATAAATTATGACCAAGTGTTTACAAGTTTTAATCCATGTCATCTCCATTCTTCTCTACTAAATTGAATTTCAAAAGGAAGCATGACGAGCTTGGGCATTCCTAACACAAGTGATTTCTTTATATAACATGCACATGGAACTCATCAATAATAGCTTACACATGCTTAAAACTTTCAGTACAAGTGATTTCTTTATATAATATGCACATGCTTAAAAGTTTTACCTCAGGTTTATCCTTATATAGCATGCACATGGAATTCATAAATAATAACTTGAATGAATCTTAAATAGATGTTATTGCAATTTGGAACTTTCTTCAAATGAACAGCTGGTTGGTACGGTCATTAAATTACACAATTTCTCACCAAAGAAAAAGAAACGTTTTATGGACCATGGATTCAACAAACCACTCCTAAAGCAATAGCGGCAAGGAGAGAAAGGAAAATACCTTTTATTTTTTCATTTCATGCCCAATAATCAATAGTTTATTTCCTTAATGTAACATAATAAATTAAATACAATTCAGAAACTATAACAAATCTAGTTCAAACCATAACATTTATGGCTAACCCAACCCGGAAACAACAGCTAATGTAAATTTACAGTCACAGGTTGCATTTAAAATTACCTGGATAACTGTCTTTGATCCAACAAATGCTTCAATCTTTTTCCAGTCACGATCAAACCTGGATACAGAATGAAAGGAACAAAACAAACAATTAGCTTAAATTTGACATAATAAATTTTGTTTAGGAATAGAAAGTTATATATTATTGAGTTATTATCAAAATTTGACATAGTACTTTTCAGGTGTACTTGGTTGGAGAGGAATGACAGTATTTTCAAAGGAGTCAGTTCGTCTTTAAATTTGTTGTTGGATAGGTTTGTGTTTATGGATTCTCTTAAGTGCCTTTCCTATGGTTGTTTCAAGAGAAATTTGTTATTGAAAGACAAAGAGATCAGCCCCAACTCCGTTGCATTTTCCCAGCTACTGCTCACTGTTTTCTTCACATTCTTTTCTACTTAGGAGGATTTCTTAACCTATCTGAAGACTTAACTTCTATCTTTTCTTTCTAATTATGTAAATTTATGTAGTTATATAAAGAAAAAGATTACATTCTTTTCGTTTCTATTCATAATGTAATAAATTTCTTGATATTACTACATAAATTTACTGTAAGAGGCATTTACATAAACTTGAGCTCTGGTCATTCTGCGATATATCATATGAATAAATCATATATTAACCATGCTATTGCAGGTAGAATCCCAAGGTGATCAGTCCAATTGCATAAAGCCATTTTCAACTTGTGGTCAGAAGGGAAGCTATTTTCAACTCATTAAATCCACAACCCCGACACTAACGTAAGTGTTCAGAGGATTCCAGTGTAAACGGAAACGCAACTTTAGTATAAAGCAACCGAGCATTATTACCATTCTCTCCCCTGGACAAGGGACATTCCATATTCCCCCTTTGCTCTATCACTTGCCTCATCCACCCCTATACATTAAATTGGAGCATAAGGATTTTTTTTTTTTTCCTTTTCTCCCTTGAAGAGTAACACAATCATTCTTAACTTCAATTTTGAATTTTAAATACAAATCTTTTTGAAGAAATTCTGCATATTTTCTTCATAATTTTTTTTCCTCTTTGAATCTATACTTAATAAATCCTACTTTAATTAATTATGCACATCACATTTATAAATTTACATTTTTTCTATTTTGATTTTATTATTTTATATTTTAGCTAAACTAAAATATTACCCGTGTAATGCACAAGATCCTTGCTAATTAACACATTAAAATCCATCTCCTTCAATGTGACTCGTATACAGACAAGGTGTATGTAAGAAGTGATGCTTGGATACCATGAAGAAATCCAGGTGTCAATTTCAGCATCTAATGAAAATACTTCAAAAAGAATGAAAAAAAAAAAAAAAACTGCCAAAATTTCCTTCTGATTCTCTACCCTACAATGAGTCTCATGCTATGCAATACAGAAAAGTCAAAACCAGCAACAGAAAAAGTAGAATCCAATCCAGCAATACAACCAATCATAGTGTAATGTGTTACGCGACTCAACAAATTGAAAATTGTTATAAGTCAAGTCATTTCCATATTCTACTACTAATAATAATAACAGCAATAAAAATCCTACCCCTGCCCCCAAACCAAATCCTTGGTGACCGGTTAGTCATGGACTCAGAATTCGAAAATGATATCTTTCCATATGCAAAGGTAGACTATGCAAAATGACCCCCCCATACCTTGACATAGTGAAAAGAGTCTTCTGGTACCAGAGTACGTTACTTTTTTTAAGTAATAAAAATCCTACCCCAGGCCCCGACACTAACCCGTCTAAGATGCCTAAATTTTAGACCTTGACATATAATTATAACAATCCTTCATATGCAGCTACTGGAAACCACCACAGAACACAATACATGCACGAATATATTAAGGTCAAGGTTTTAAAAAACGGTCTACGATTCTGATTTCGGCCACAATGTTAAGGTTTTTGGGATGTCCGAGACCGCAATTGTGGCTGCCACATTTATTTGCAATTTTCCGTAATATCAAGAAAGGTGACAGCAATTTAAAACTTTGTATACGGTATACCACTAAAACCCATGTCTCAATATTCTCGTACAAAACAAATTAAAACATAAGTAAAATTCACATACAATTGAAGAGCTTCGAGGAACTTGTCGTGCTCAGGTTCGGTCCAACTCTCCCTAGACTTGGTGATAGTGTAAGGTTTGCGAGTCTTCTTAGCAGGGTCCTCAAGCGAATCTGCGGGGGTGGCGGCGGCGGCGAAGGGTAGGATTCCGGGGAGCGACATGCCAGAGGGGTCCAAGTAGAAAGCCTCAGAGGGGTTCGGGTTTTTGGACACCATGTTCCTCTGCTTAGTAAGTTTCAAGCTTTAAGGTTAGTTTGTAACTTTTGTGTTATGTGTAGAGAGATGCGGCTGTTAGTTAGAGCAGAACCACAAAGTATTTATAAGAGGTTGTTTCCCAAAAAACTCTGCTTTTCAATTTGTACTTTGCAACTACCAATCCCCGTTTGCCATCTTATCATCTAAAAAATAAAAATTTCAAGTCCTGCCTAATTTTTGCGTTTTAAGGTTCGCGTTGTAATTAAGCTTTGGATTCTCGTGTCTCTAGGTTTTTCAAATTTATGTACAAGGAAAGTGGCTAAGATATAATTTGATTTTTTGTTTTTTAAATTTCCAGTAATTCATTTGATTTCTATGACTTGTTCTTATCAAGGGGGGTTAGTTGTTTTCCTAATGAAAATAATATTTCTTGCTCCAACTGAAATTTAATCTTTGAGATAAATATTTCTTTTCTTTCCTATTTAATTTTTAATGAATCCCAAGTTTCTTTTAGACTTTTTGTATTGCAACAATTATTTTCCTTTTAATTGTTAATATTTTTAAATATTATTGCCGCCTAACATTTGAATTGCTTTGTAGCACGGCAAGTCTAATTAAAGACAAAATATTTAGTTATGTCATTTATGATAGAATCAGAGTACGACTAATTCATGTGGATGATTGTGTGTTTTTTGAGCAAAATATCTCCAAATCAAAAAGCACACTTGGGATAATAATTTCTTTACAAGATGTGTCATTTCTCATTTCCTGTTCATGTTATGTGTGCTCGGGGATAAAGAAGAATTGTAATAGGCTACTGTTCATTCGATGGAACGTAATCAGCATCATGCACGACATGACTTTAAAGCAGAATAAAAACAAAACAAATAATAATCTGATTTTGAATTTAGTTCTTAACAAGACTTTGATTTTAAAATTGAGTACGTGATCATCAGAACACATTATTGGCTTTGATAAGGCAAAATATGCGAACAGTTGTAAAAGAAAATATCAGAAAGTGAAGCGAAATCTTCTTCACTACATATTTATGAATTTTAATTTGACCAAAATAAACAATTTTATTTCGCATTTGTCGGCCTTGTAATATGTTTAATTAAAACAAACAAATTTGATTGGGAGGATAAAATAAAAATAAAAATAAAAATATAATATCAAGTTTAGATAATTAAAACAGGAAAAAAATTTAAATATTTTCAATTTTTAATTAATTGTTATGAGTTTTGAGTCTTGTATATAATTTGATTAAATATTGAGACAGTTGTAATAAAATTGTTTCTTGATGAATATATTTGTAATTTCGAAAAAAAGTGTAGCATTAAAATATATAATTAAATTTTGGTTAAAGTAAAGGAAAGTAACATTGGAGTTGCATGGTGGAGAGCAGCAGAGTTGATAAATACTCAGTGAAGGACGGTAAAGTAGAGTCGGTTTAGTCTGATTTGTTAAACAGGGAAAGTGACAATTAAGCTGTCTGTAACGTGTCGATGATAGGTGGGTTGGGGCAGAAAGGGTATGGCCCAGAAGGGCCCAGTCAACGATAGAGCACGTGATATCAGGCAAGATATTTGGCCCACTTAAATTGTGATGGGCCCATGTCCATCTCACGTTGTGAGGACCCAATCCCCCCTTCGCCATTCTTTCCTTTTCAATTTTGTTTTTTTCTCCTTTGTCCCTTCATCCATCTTCATATGTTCTTATTGCACTTTCGTGTGTTGAGCTAAATTCGCTTTATCGAATGATATTCCTGTCTGTGTAGAATTAAATCCTTCATCATCAACTATGGCTATGGCATTGATCGGTGTCAGAGAACAAAAAGCAATTAAAACATGTTAATAAAATCATTTCTTGTGGTGGCTGGAATGTATCTAGAGATATCTCCTCTAATTTCATTAAATATCAACCACTGTGTGAGCATATATTCATTATTTCTGTAATTTCTTTCACAGTTATATAATTTCTTAGGTCTGCTTGCACAAACATGTTTCACACACTTTGAAAATTCAAGTTTTAGTTAGTTATTGCATTTGAAATTGTGAGGTCGTGATCCAAATCCTGACTTTTCTTTAACAGCTTTTTCTTTTTTCTGGTTCTTTGTGGCCACATTGAGCCAAAAGTTCGACTTAAGAGGGACAAAAACTAGTTTGTTTAAGAAAATACAATTTTTCATTTATGTAATACACGCCAAAATTTAATATATATAACTACTTTTTTTTTTATCAATTGCAAAATATACAATTATATTGAATATAAAAATAAATAAAATGAATAAAATCATTTTTGTTATATTTTAAAAAGGCAAAAAAAATATTTTTATAATAATTTAAATAAGTTTTTAAAAATAAATGGAACTAACCATGGACAATTTATTCAACCTATATGCATATGCAATGTGGTACTTCTTCTCAAAATATGATTCACACGCACTCCATCTCTTCCTCTTGTTGCTAAGTCCGATATGTGTTCATTTTGAAGGTTTTCTTCTTCCTCGTCAAATTATTAATGTAGGTTTCGTCCGTTGGTCTAATCCAATGTTATCAATCTAAATATAGTAAATGTTTAATCAAGATTAAAGGCATTAAATGACTTATCCATGATTCAAATAATTATACGTATGCCAACTTATAACACACTTTAACAAATTTAAAACACAACTAAACCTGTAAAGTTTATGATATATAAAATCACAATTTTTGTGCGGCATGTTTGATCATCTATCAATTTTAACTTATTTTACTATCTCAACTAATTAATTATCCCTACATTTGCATGGTTTGTGTTGATGTCTATGTATATTTTAAAATAATTTTTATATAATTATTTACTTAAAAATAAATAGTTGAGTAAAAATTAACTTTTAATGATTATAAAAAATGAAGAAAAATATACCAAATATATTATTAATTACACATGAACTATTTTTTTTAAGTTTGAAGTCCACTTAAATTTATAGTTGTAAGAGTAGTAAAAAAAAATTCTTAAAATATGTCTAAATTTTGAAATTATAAAACTTCTATATATTATTTTCTGTTGTGGTGTTTGTTATTTTTTATTTGTTTTTTAAAATCAAAATGTTAAGTATCTTGAAGATTGAGAAAACAACATACACTAATTATGTAACCATATTATTATCATGCAATGCATTTCAACTTTGTAATAACCAAAAATTGAACACTACAATAATGATTTTTGCAAGTTGATGTTTATAAAATAGAAATGAAGTTATGTAATAAAAATATTGATCAAGCTGGTGAGATAAAATCCAACATTAATATAGTATAGGAGATTTTTACAAACATCAAGATTATTTTTTTATATTTTTACAAATTTTCAATTTCATTGTATCTACCAAGTCCTACAAAAAAGAGTTGTTTAAAATAATACAGAGAGTTTATTATCTTTTTAATTCTTAAATTTTTTTAATTTTATATTTTTAGTTCTTAATTTATTTATTTTTTTCATTTTTTTAGTTTCTATAAGGATGAAAAAAATTAAAAAATAAATATTTTTAAAAAATTAGGAAAAAAATAATAAATCTTAATATAAAATCAAATAAATTTAATGTATACAATCACAATTATTAGCATGTATGGATAAAGCATGTAAAACTTATTTTAATTAAAATATATATCATTATAATTTATATATTCATAAAGAATATAAAGTTCAAGACTAAATTCACCTTTGAAATTAGAGAGGATTAGTTGCTATCACAATCGATATTAACATTTAATCTATTACTTTATTTAAAATTATCATCATGTTTTAAAAGAATATTTTTTATAGGCATGATTAGGGTTTAATTATGGAAACAACAAAATTATTAGATATGTATTGTCTGTATGCAATCTATCATTTAGGATGTTGAGATTACACTAATAGTGAGCATTAATCATAAGTTCTTTTATAAATTTTTTAATTGAAAAATATTAGTAGTTAGAATTAACTTTTTATATGTTTTTAATTTTATATAATTTATTTTTTAACGCAATATATACTTCTATAAAAAAAAATTAATTATACTTAAAATTGTGCTTTTGATAAAAGAAATTTTTTTATTAGAAAAAGTTAAAATGTAATTATATTTAAAAATAAGAATATTATTAAAAATATTTAATATATTTTTTTATTTTGTAACAAAATTAAAAATTTTAAAATTAAATAGAAAATAATTTTTAGA
>JAMLFT010007294.1:0-15008 GCA_026544285.1 Pachyrhizus erosus
TTAAAGTAAATAATTTAAAAATTTTAATAAAGAAAGTAATGTAATATTCAATGTTATTATTGTAATATTTATATATTTATATATCTATAAAAATTAGAATTTTAATAAAATAAAATAATAAACATGAAATATGTTTTAATTTGAAAGCTAATTATTGATAATATATATATGATATTATTATTTTAATTATAATAATAATAATTATTATTATAAAAATATTTAAGATTTAAATAAAATAAAATTCAAATAGAATATACTCATATATGTATATATATGTAATGACTTATTAGTCAATTTCTATCATTAATTATTATTTTAAAAATTATATAATAAATAAAATATTATTATTTAATTATAAATTATCAAAAATATATAAAAAAATTAAAATCGATAATTTAATTATTTATTAAATACAATGAGGCGTGTTAAATTTAATTATATTTAACGATTATTATAAAGTTGAAAGATGAATCTAAATATCAAGAATAATTTAAATAAAGTATATTATATATAGAGATAATATATTTCAACTTTCAACTATTTTTTTTGTATGATTTTTAAAAATAAGTTTTAATTATCACACGGATGTCTAATATTCAATCCTTAATTGCCAAAAAATGTTTTAACATAGCTGTCGATTTGTTAACTACAGTTATATAAATTATGAATTTAATTAGTGTGTTAATAATGTAAAGATTTTTTAGATTAATTTTTTTTATATTATTATTTTATTGTAAATTATTATGTATGATGAATTTATTAATTTTTATTATAAATATTTTAAAAATCACACTTAAGATAATATTTGATTAGCTGACATTATAAAAATATTTATATAATTATTTTTTAGAGATTACAAAAGATAATCATATTTAAACTTTGTAAGACTACAATAAGTTTATAAGTAGCAAATGCTTCCTTTAAATGTTTAGCGCAAGTATATTCTCATGTCTCAAACTTGAGACCATTCGTTAAAAAATTTTCTTTTGTTAATAAAAACTTTTATATTATCAATACATAAAAATTAAATTTAAAATATTATTATAAAAATTTTATAATTCAATTTAAATATACTAACAATGTAATAGTTTTTTCCACGGTAAGATTGATAATTTTTTAAAAAAGTCGTATTTAAAGTTATTTTTAATTAGTTAACACTGTAAAAAAATCTACATCAATAGTACATTAATATTATAATAAACAATTAATAGTATGCAACGGTCTTCGGTTTAAATATAGCATTGGGGTCTTATTATTGGTAAAATGTGAGAGTTATTATTTTGAAGTCGAAGTTTTATTTGAGCTCCTATTCCAAATGGTATTTATGTTATTGGTTATTTTTTAAGAGGTGGTTTTAATATCTAGTTTTCTATTTTTTTTTTAATGTCTGGTTTTGAATTATTATATGGAAGGGGTTATGTTCTTTTCACTTATCTTTTATTTTGACAGACCATGTGCTAAATTAATAAAAAAAAAGATTTATCAAAACATTATCAATATATTATTTTTATTTATTGGAATCTTTTGGAGATAATAATATCTACGTGTCATTTATTTATTTTTATTATTTTTGGAGATAATAATATTTTTTACTTTTTAAATAAATAACTTTATTTCTCTTTTTAATGATTTATATAATCTTCATTATAAAGATAATTACATTCTTCTCCTTTTTATACAAAATATTCAAGTATTTTTTTATTTTTCTTTGTAATAGACTTTTCCTTTTTAATTCATTTTTATTACTTTAAAGGCTATAAATGATTATTACGTCCTCAATCAAATGGATCTTCTATTTAAATTGATTTGAGAATTAAATGTTATTTATGTTTTGTCATTTGGACGAGTTTAAATATTATATAAGAAATTGATAACTTGAACTTTGAAACACATTAACGAATATTCTTTTATTTTATTTTATTTTTTCTCCTCTAGTGAAACATTATTTGTGAAATTTTAATGTTTCTAATTTCAAGTGCATAAAACTAAACATGTAGGTATAAATTTTGGAAAAGAAAACTAAATATCAAGTTGTACTAAAAGTTTATTAGATTTTATTTTCAGGATATTGAAAACTGTCACAATACAAACTTCTTTTTTTTTTTTTTTTTTACTTTTCAACAATCTAAAAGTAAATTTTGTTGATAATTGTTAATTATTATTGTTTTAAATAGTAACATGGTGAATAAAATAATTCATTCAAATTTGTAAGTATATTTTTAGAACATAATTAATATTGTAGATACCAACTTTTATTTTTAATATGTTGAAATAATGATTGTTAGACTAATTTTTGTTTAGGTTATTTTAAAAAGAAAATTACTAACATGTTTATGGTAGATATAGATAATTTTTAAGACTGCAAGTGGATGGTAATTAACATTTTGACATATATAATTCGGAATTTTTGTATAAATTTAATGGATATATGTTTTTTGTATGGACCTTAATATTTTATATTTTGCCCTCTCTCTCATCTCAAGCTGGCTTCATCCCTGCTGTATTGGTTTTTAAAAGTCACGATATATATAGGGATATAAAGGTTTTTTTATTTTATTTTTTAACAATGCTTGCTGAAATTATCATAGTTAAGTGTATGAATAAATATATTATAAAAAAAGTGCATGAATCAATGGATCTTGAGTGTGAATTCGATTTCATAACCTCTTAATTATTGGTATTTTTTTATTATGTTATAAACGGGGAGCATTTACTTTTACTTAAAGATTTAAACTTAATTTTACTTTAATTAGCTTAATGTTACCATTAATAGTCGATTTCCTATAAATATTACTATAAGTTCCTGTTGAATTTACAAATATATATTTTAAAATCTTAAAATAAAACCACTTCCTCATTTCTATAATTTTTCAAAATGAAAAGCAAGAAAAAAACTTTGAAATTAAATGAGAAGTACAACTAATAATAATAGTAATTGAGAAAGAATAAAAGTGTAATTTCAGAAAGTGATTTACGAAATCATGACATATACAAATTAAATAATTAATTATATTTTTAATCTTTAAAATTTAGAATGAAAAATTATTTTAATCTTTTAACTTTGAAAAAAATACTTTTTTAGTCAATAAACACTAAATTAAAAAAATTAAAAATGATTTTTTTAATTATTTTAATTTTTAAATAATAAATTTGAGTAATTAAAATATTTTAAAAAATTAAGAATACATATATCTGATTCATTTCAAATTTCATAAATTAAAAATATAATTAACACTAAATTAAATATGGTCACTTTTATCAATTTCTTGGGATATTTAAACACTAACTTGGTGGGCTTTTTTTTTTTTTTAATAGAAACACATTCATTAATTCAGAAGATAAAACTTTAGCAATACAACCAGAAAGACAATAAATACTATAAGGGCTAGCCTAACTTTTAGCTACCCTAGAAAAATTATTAGCCAGTAAATTTGCTTGCTTTCTAATAAAACAAACCCTAATAATGTATGTTAATCCTTGCAGTAGGTACCTGCACCTCCTCAAAATATTGCCAAAAGCAAAGGTGTTTACCTTCTCCTTGGATAGGCTAGTAACTTCTTTCTTGCAGTCCACCTCCACTGTGACTTTTCTCAAGTTCAACTCTTTCACCCAACTTAGTGTTTCCAGCAGTGCTGAAGCCTCACTAAGAGTTTAATGATGTAGGGATGACAAAGAGCATTTCTCCATAAACTATAAGAGTTTCCTTTGCTCAATTAACAACTTGATAGGCACTCTCTCCCATAATATCTCATTTTGAGCTCTCCATAAACTCCACATGATCATGCAACACTCATTGGTGGACAAGGATGATGCAAACTTAATTGTATTTATTTTTCCTCTAATTTAGATTTCTTGTGAGTTTGATCACAACTTTTTAAAGTTAATAAAGTATTTATTTTTATTTTAATTAAATATTTATTTTTGAAATATTAATATATTAAGCCAATTTATCAATTTTCTTTTACTTAATTAATCTTCAAATTTTCATTTTCACGTATCTCTATTAATTGAATTAATTATATTATTTCCAATATTTTTCTAAATATTTACTAATTATACAATATGAAAATTTATAATAAAACCTAAACTTTCTCCTTTCTCAAACTCTAATGTTATATTATATAAATTCCTTTATATTTTAATCAAATTTTTACTAAATTTTGTTCAGTAAATAGTCCATACAGAAACAATATAGAAAGTTTTCAAATTCTTATCTAAATTTGACAATTATGTATGATAAGTTTATTGATTTTTATAATAATTTTTTTTTAATCTTAAAAGTTATATTAATGATAATTTTATATTAATTGATAGTGTTAAATTTTATATTAAAAATGCATAGAAACTAAACTAATTTTGATATCCTAAATTGATTATAAATAAGATATATTCTGATAAAAATCAAAATTCAAGGATGCTAGTTAGAAAAAAAATTAATAAAGAGATAAAGTTGTTTAATACTTAAAATTAAAAATAAAAAGGAGCTAATTAAAATATCATAAAATTCAAAATATAATGACTTAAATATGTTTTTGATTCTTTATATATTTATAAATCTTGTTTTTGGTTCCCATATTTTTTTTTATAATTTTTTAGTCCCTAATAAATTTTTATTTTATTTTTTATCCCTAAATTTGTTTAGATAGTATTTTGAAAAATGAAATATAGTAATTTTGATAATATTTTAGGAATAAAAAATAAAATAAAAAAATTATTAAAAATAAAAAAATTTAAAAATAATTATTAAAAATAAAAAATAAAATTCACAAATTTATTAATAATAAAAACATATTAAACTAAATATAATTATACCTTTTCTTTTAAGTTCATAAAATTTCAAATGTTTCAGTGCTACTCACAAACGAATTATAAGTACAACAAGTTTTTAATGTACGATTTTATATATATATATATTGTTGAATATGGTGATGTAAAATTAGTTGGATGTGACTATTAGAGGTAGGGTTATTCAAATAAACTAAAAATTACGAACATAGTTCTAATTGAATTGCATTAAATTATTAATAATTGAACTGTTTATAAAAAAAAATTGCACTGAATTGTTTTTTAACCAAAATAGTTTATTAACTAAACCAATTCAAAAGTTTAGTTTAGACAGTTCAATGAAACAACATGTAGTGTGCGTCCAAGTCTCTTTTACTAATTGCATAATGTAGAGGTGCAGTTTACTGGCTTAGTGGTTCTCTTCTGTCATTTACTTTCGTCTAATCCTTCATATTCATTCGAGACTTCAAAGCTTACCATTTTGTTAACAAAAGTCACTTCTTGTTCTATATTATAATGTTATAGCATATTTCAACAATTATTTTTAATTTTTTACTACATTTACTAAAAGTTTAAATATATAGTAGTTATTAAATAAAGTATAAATTTTTAAATTCTTAATATATTCAGTGTTATATTCTTTTTAAATAACACTATTTAAAATTGAAAACCAATTTTTTTAATAATTTAATTCTCTAAAATAATTTAGTTCAAACCATAAAAATAGTTCAGCTCAATCTTTTAAATATAGTTCAGTTCAATTTATCTAATCTCTTTTTTAGTTTACTTCAGTTTAAGTCAATTGTTTTTTCAATTCAATTTAGCTTTCATATGGTTTAATTTAGTTCAACATTTTTGAACACCTAGTTAGAGGTGACGGTTGAGTTGCCTAAGCTTAAACTGACTTGAGTTTGTCAAGTTAATATGTAAAAATGATTTAGGCCAAGTTTCTAGAGAACTAAACATTTCTTGGCGTTATTTTAAGTCATTGGACTAAATTGGTCTTAATTAAAAATAAACTAAAAATAACTTTTGGTACTTCAAAGTAGTTACAAAGTATGTAAAGTAATTACCCTCATACCAAAGTCATTCTTTGAAAATTAGAGGTATTTCTCCCTTTTTTTAGTACAGATATGGTCACATCTTTTCTTATTTATCAGAGTTGTAATTTATTGGTTAATGGTGAATATGACATGTTTTGATAGGATGCTAGTTGTCGAGTTTTGCAACAGCTATGACAGTTCAATAAGGATTCATGCAACAATTATGACAGTTCAATAAGGTTTCATGCAACAATTATGATAATTGAAATTTTTTGTTAAGGCCCATTTTTACCTCTAATTTTGAAATAGAAAAGTCACTTTCACCTATGTAAAAATTTTCTATAAAATAGTCAATTACTAGGTGCTATAACTAAGGATAAGTACCTAGACAAGAAACTTCAATGTCAAGTCAATTAGAATTTTATTAAAGTGATGATACAACACTATTAATCCTGACTTTATAAGAGTTTGAGATTAATCTAAGGGCCAAACCCTCTAAAGAACAATATAACCTATTATAAAGTAGTAACATAACCATATTACTCCAAAAGAAAGTAAATTTTCTATTCTTAAGAGTATTATAATATTTATGTACCTAATAATAAATTAACTTCAATCAGCATTTAATTAATTAGAATTTTCTTAGGCTGAGATGTCAATTAAAGATTGGACCTTAATATAGTATAAAATACAAAGATATATTTCTATATTTGTAGAATGATAACAATAAAAATTTTTTTAATGAATGTGACTTAGTTGACAACACACTGAGTTTGTGAGAAAGGGAATCCAGATTCAATTCCTATATCTTTAAGGAGAGGTGGAGAACTTTAAGTATATCAAACCTCATATTGAGAATTGATACTTTAATCAGGTTAAAGAATTGAAGCTTATAGAGATAATTAAATGTCTCAAAGATTAAAAAAAATCTAATTATGATAATTAAAAAAAAAAAAACAATCAAGAGAAGCATATACGATGCATGGGATCCAGGCTCCAATGTGAGGCCATCCATTTTCCGCTGAAAAGTTGAATAAGACAAAGCAAAAATTTTAAGAGCATCCAATATATTTTTCTCAATTAAGTTGTTTTTTTTATCCTACAAACTAATTTGAATACTTATCTATCTTTATGTTTTCTATCAAGATAATATCATTAATATCATCCTAGAACAAGGGTACACCAATAAACTTTTGTCCCTTATAACAAAGACGACAGCCAATAAAATAGCACCAATGTAACAAAAGTAAGGTGTCTTTTTTTAATATCCTTTAAAGCGATCAAACAAGTATTTTTAAGATTTAGCTAATTTATTTAAAGAAAATTCCAACTAAAACTTAGAACATGGCCACGTGCAGGGGCCACTTTAAATGGTATAGTAATTATGAACATAAAATGTGTAAACATTTAAATAACAATATAACTAATGTTTTTAGAATAATGATAAAAATTTTGTTAACAAATATTCTGGAAAAATTAGTTAGAAAAGCATTTCATGCACCTTATTAAATATTTTTAATTATTTTAAAAATAAGAGTTAAATAAATTATTATATTAATTCATTGCATATTTTTCATTTTTATTTCTTTTATCACTATTTAATAATAATAAAATAAAAATAATAATAATAATATCATCAACAGAAAACTTCAAAAACAAGCAATTCCACAATCTCCAACCCACAAAAAAGATTCTTGGCATGCACTAACAACTTATAATAATCCCAACCTCCTTCACTTTCTCCACTGCCACCTCACACGTGTCTATCGTTCGTGTAAGGTTTAGTCATGTGAAGCATTATTGGGGGGTGAGAAAGATTGCAATTTATATCTCATGAACACAGCACGCTAAACTAGGAGCATTAATCTAATTGTGCTCAAACGAAAGGGGAACCATTAAGAAAACATTTTGTACGAAACTACAAGTACGTGCTATATATTACTTGAAAATTCTTTAAAAATATGTTCATGGTATATTTTTAATATATTCGTAAGTTATTTTAAAAGTTCATTTTTTAGATTTTACTTTTCCTTAAATTTTTATTTAATTATTTTACCATTTTTTAATATTATTTAATGATTTCTGTTTTTTTTTAAAATGAAATACAAGCAATGTCTCGTCATTTTTAAAACTTTACATTTCATGTGATAATATATATATATATAGACACTAATTTTCTTTTGTATATATCTATCTCAAATATACACCCTAACACATTGTTAAAAAAATAATGAATTATTTTTTAAAATTTAATGACAAAAACTATTTTACGACTACTTCCTACAAATACATTATATTCTATTAAAAAACTTAAACACTATTTTATATAATCTTTGTCAAACACATGATTTTTTTTATGGTTACATGAGAATGATAAGGATTAAAGTCTTAACAGTGCGACACTAAATTTGGTGTATGAGAGCATTCTCTAAAGCCTAGAACAAATTATACGAGAGTTAGTTTATGTGTTGTGCTTTGTGTTTATTCCTTTGGCTAGTTTTGTGGTTGATTTTGCTAAGCTTGAAATTTATTTGTTAACATGTATGGCTCATCACAATGATGGAGCTTCGGTTGTAACTTTTCAAAGATTAGTTGATAACAACGATGGAGCTTTGATTGTAACTCTTCAAAGATTAGCTGATATCTTGGAGACAAATGAATCACAAGCTGATGGTGTAGTAATTTTCATTACACGCCAACATAACAACATATTGAGGAAAGATTCAATAAAAAAAAAACCTCGCATAAACTTGATGAAAATATAAGTAAATTTCTCACGTTAGTAAAAAAATGTTAATAGGCAACATTAGACTTTTAAACAAGCAACAAAATTTAATATATATATATATATATTAAATTTTTATCTAAATTGATATAGATTAAATGAATAATGTAATATCTTTAATCTAAAACAATACAATCTAAAAAAGAGAGATTACATAACTCATTTTCTAAGATGATCATAAATAAAATATTATTTAAAATCTTCATTTAAAAGGTAAATATCTCTACAAAATTTGTTTGTGTGAACCCAAATATCATTATAACCATATATACACAAACACATGTAAGGATAAACTCATAAAAATAACATAACTTTATGGAGGCTCTTAAAAACTTGAGCAACCAATTAAATTCTTCTCTTAAAATGGTACAATAATAATAATAATAAACAACCTCATAAATTCGAAAAGAAGCACATGTCATAAACTAATGGGACATATGTCATAGTTTGTTATATTTAAAAATAATTGCTATAACCAATCAATTAATTGCATAATTGATTATTTTGTTAATTAAGATATCTAGGTTTGAATAATGAACACAATAATAAATTATTTTTTATTTTTAATTAATTATTACAATAGATATGTATTTTTTAAAAATAGATGAATAATTAATTAAGTTTTCTTTTAATGAATTATAACATAATGAATTCATTTGTGCAATCTAAGACAAAGTATATGATGAATTATATTGATAGAATAATCAATTATATTATTTTAACTCACATATTTTCATAAAAAAAAAAATTTTCAATATTTAAAATCTAAATGTTAACTAATTATGTTCATTACTAGAAAGCTTAAACACTCCATCATCCATGTTTGTCTTTAAACAAACAAAATTTTCAAATTACCCCTATGCTTAATAAATTTATTATGAGGCTAATGAAAATTCATAATTAATTATAAAATACCCTAAATATGAAATTTCATGACAATTTCCACTAAAATATGTCATTCTTAGGAAAAAATTTGTTAAGTATGGAAAGTCCATTTTTACCCTTAGTCTTAAGAATTTCACATTTTTATATATAATAAATTATTATTATTTATAAAACTATAATTAAAGGGATCTAGCTTAGTTAGTTAAGCAATTTGTGTGAGTTGTTCTAAAACTCTTGGTATCCATGTTTAATTCTTATGAAATAAAAAAAATATGTGAAACTATATATAATAGTACCTTAGAGGATATTATCTTTTACTTGTATATATTCCTAAATTTTGAAAACTTAGAATATAAGAATATAAAAGTTTACTATGTAGAAATTAAAACTTATTACACAAAAAACTCCAATACAAATCTCCTAAGACTTGAATGTCATATAAAACATACAAAAGGTACAAACATATACACTAACTCCTATACATTGGGAGGTACAAAACTACACCAATCATCCTCCATGTAAGCAACTTCATGTTCCAAGTTTTTCTTATGAGGATTTTCACTTGCTTAACTTGTAAAAACGTAAAACTTAAAGGAATAAGGCATAATGTCTCAATGAGTGTTCTTTATATAGATCCTTCTCTTAACTATTAGGTTTCTCTATTTCCTTTAACACTTATACTCATAGTTATTTTCCTATTCTATCATCATCACTATTTCTTAGGATTATACATTATGCTTTACTCAAGCACCTAGAGTTTACCACCTTGGCCAAATCTAAGGCTACTTATACACTAAGGCGCCTAACCTCATTCTTTAATCCTTGATCTCCCACTAGGGTCTTATTGTCCAATCACATAAGATAGGAACATGTGTAGCCTTTCTATCTTTTATTTTCCTAATTAGGGCTTACAAAAAATTTCTATAAGACATAACCCCTCTCTTACCTCTCAAGGCAACGTTCACCATACACGTACTCTTGTTTAATGTATAGGTTTATCTCAGATTTCTTGCTTAGCAAATATGATCACAAAAACATCATCTATCCCATCTTATGGAATAAATAAGCATCCATTACATAGACGAACACATCATTCATTCTCTAGTATGTTTTTAGTCTATGTGGTTTGCATTATCTCTTTTTTAGTTATGATCTAACTCTAGTCTTTTTCAGCTAAACTCTAGTCAAGAGAGGTGTCCTTCTCACCATGACCTCTTACTTACCATCAATAAAAAATGGTCGAATTCCCTTTTGTTATTGAAGGAGCTCCCTTCTTTCCTTCTTGAAGGAAGTTATTGTTCCCTTTGCATTTGAAGGATGATTATACTTTTCCTTTATATAAAGGGGTATCTTAGCCATATCTTTTACAACTTCTTTAGAGTTGCATAACTAATAATTGTCATTCATACTTATAAATTTGTAGTATTTAGATGCAATTATTTACTACCTCTTATGCTTTTGGCCTTTCCTTGTACCCAATTTTTGATAAAAATAGAAAAAATAAAGTTTTCATAATAAACTCATAGTTTTATTTATTTTTGCACTTGATTGCTTTTGTTTTGATGTTTTCTTAGGAAGGTTGTTGAAGAGCCCATCAAGTGGAAGTTATTAAAGTTCATTTAAGCGAGACTAATTAGGCTCGCTTAAGCGAGACCTCATTAGAAATAAGGATTTGGTTTTGTGCTCACTTAAGTGAAGTCATTTAAGCTAGCTTAAGCGTGATCATACTGGAAAACTAAAATTGTCTTTGTGCTCGCTTAAGTGAGTCTTTGTGACTAACATGAAGAGCCCAAGTTTGAAGGCCCGAAGGTATAAAAAGAAACCTAAAGCATAAAGAACAAATTTTGAGCTTTTGTACTAGAAAGTTTAGGTTTGAAAAAGTTAGTGGCAATATAATGTAGGATTTAATGTAATCTTTTAAAATTTCATATAAGTACTTTTTTGTTATTTAATAAAGGACTATTATTGTTCTCTTCTATGCTTAATGCTTGTTTTCGGCTTCATTTAATTGCATGATTTTATACATTTAATTGTGATTGAGAAATTTAATTAAACTGCAAACTGAAGAGGGACAACCAATAATTTTTATACCAAGAGATAGGATAAAAATGATTGATCACTGTTAAACCCTAATCTTAACACTAATCACTTTACTATGTGAATCAAGAAATTAGTTGTAGAGTCAATGGACTTAGTTCTTTTACTTAAGGAATTAATGTTAGAATTTTTTGTTGGTTAGTAATAATAATTAATTAATTGAATAAAATTGTGATAATGGAATGAGATGATGGTTTGATGAAGTTAAACTCTGATAGTTTCATTTATATTTGACAACCACATTTTACATACCACGTGTTTGATAAAATCACAACCTTTTATTTCATTGCAATTTAAATCTTTGCAATATTTATAATTTAGTTCTTAATCATAATTTTCATAGTCTACTTTAATTTTTGTAAATATCTAAGTATTCTAAAAATCCTTGTGGAGACAATATTTTACTTACACTTTATTACTTGTATGATTTGGCACACTTGTTGGACTCTCAACAATAACCATATATTTTCTTGAAACCTCTTTCTTTTTTCCATTTTATAAACCTTTTTTGTAAAATATTTTCATAAAACTTTTGAAAACTCATCTCATCTTAGTAACTCAGGGGATCCTTAGCCTTTTACACATTGCAGTATATTGATCATGCAACTTTTAAACATGATTGGTATTGAGGAAGGTTTTACCATAATGTTATTAAGGAGATATCTTTTCTAAAATAAACCTTTAAAATTATGTTCTTTCTATAAAAGCCTTTTTTAAAACTTAGGGAAACTCTCTATCTAATTACCAAAGAGGCATAACAACTTAGTTAATTTTTTTTAATAATGTCTTGGGCTATCTTTTAACTATCAAATATAAGAGTTATGCTATAAAAAAAAGTCTCTTTAATATTTATGACTAATGTCCATTAATTTAGGATGTTATAAAGACTAATTTTTAATTAATATTCCTAATCTTGATAGAAAATTAGAGATTTTTATAAAGATTTCTTTTGTCATATTTTGGTTTATCTCTAGTTCTCAAGTCCCAATAAGATTGTAAGATATCAATTATAAATGGTTGAGCAAAAGATTTTTGGTTTAATATTTCCAAGATTGGTGGGATTGTGCCTATAATTTGTTTTTGGCCAATGTTATCATTCTAACATTGATGATGGTGGTTTGACTAATGGTAAACAACAAAATTAATAAACGAATACTTACTTTATTTGGTACCATAAACTAATTAGCGTTAAGTTTTCTTTTTTAATTGACATGAAGACTTTTTCTTTTATCAAGATGTGAAGACTTATATGATTATGTACTTAAAATAGTAAGAGTATTTTTTTTTAATTTTATGATTAAATTACTCAATAAGTTCTTAAACTATTTGTCAATTTTTAAACAGGTTTCTAAATTATTTTTAATTAATTAGGTCTTTAAACTAAAAATGTAGGTCCTTGGGTTCCTTTTTTTCCTACTTAAAATCACTACAATATGAAAATTTGTGGTAGTTTTAGAAACCCTAGGGACTTAGTTAAAAATAATCGTACGATTAGGATCTAATTCCTAAAAAATAGTTTAGGAGCCAATTTGAAAATTTGTAAATAATTCAAGAACTTTTTGTTATGTAAGGATAGAGTCATTTTTATCTTTAATGATGAGATGATTTTTTTCTCTCATTATTATTTCACACTTTCAGAGACTTTGTTTATCTTTGAACTCTTCATCTTAGATTAATTACAATAATGTAGTGGAAAAAGTTTCATCTTTTTCTATAAAATACACTAAACACTATTATTCTTACTTAAAATATAAATAGATAGATATTTAATGAATCTAATTGTTATTATTCCTTAAATTAAAGCTATGGATCAATTACCACTAATAAATTATTTTCACAATATAAAACAAAAACACTTCATTTAAGTAAATAAAAAAATTATTTGAAGCTACAAGTAATTATAACTAAAGTTTATCCTTGTTATATTATGTTGTTTCATAAATTATGATAAAGTACACCATATATGTAATAACTAAGGTGGGAAAGTTGCACCTCTTAATATATATGAAAAGTTGATCTATTAGTAAAATAAGGAAAATGAAAAATAAAAAATGTTATCTTTACAAGAATAAAATTGTGACTTGTGTCTTTTAAGGATATTTGAATAATAAAGATAAAATAATTCATTAAGCCTAGATCTTAATATTTATGTAATAGATTTGTGATATAGGGCAATGATTCAAAACATAAATAAATACAGCATTTTTACTTAATCAAATATCTATAATTTGATAAACATTTTAGATAATATATATTTCATAAAATAACTAAAAGGAACTTTTTTTGTGAGAAAGAAAATCGATCACCAAATTTTTAGATGTCGTTTGATTTAAATTTTTCTATTTTTTCTCATTATTAATTATTGTCAACTGTTTTTTTCAAACACTCGTATATACAGTTCTTTTAAAAAATAAAAATAAACTGATACCTTTTGTAATAAAAAAAAAAAAAAACTTTCTCTTAAATTAAAGAACCCCATAAAAATGAATGCGTTGTGTTTCAACACAAGTTAATTGGTAAAGGTGTTGGCAATGAACAAGCTTGTCCACACCTCAATTGATTAATGTCCCAAACTAAAAAAAAAAATACAATTATATCACATAAGACACCTCTGAAAATTTAAAGAATTTAAAGTTTTATTTTGAGTTTATTTGTGGTATTTTTTTGGGTGGAGAGGAGGAAGCTTGCGTGCAAATTGATATTGTAATTGTTTCAGGTGGTTGGAATCTGATATACTCACAATTATGCCAATCTTTGTAAAACTGGTAGGCCGACAAATAATGTGTGGTCTATCTCTGTCACTATTCTATGCCTAAGACATTATTATACAATAAACATTACCCTCCTTCCAAAACCAGTGGGGCAGTTTCCCCTTTGTTTTATGGTTCACCACATGGCCTCTATGAATATCTCTCAATATGTATAATTTCAAAATTTACCTTGGCCTAGTCCTCAACAATACATACATTCCATAAAAAATCAACCAAGTATTTATATGAAGTGAACACAAATAATAATAATAATAATAATAATAATAATAATAATAATAATAATAGAATTTAATAGATATATATTATCAGTATAAAGTTTTATTGTACTGTCAATTAATTAGAAATTATTTTAATATAATTTTTAAAATAATTTTAAAAACTCAATAATTTATTATTTTATTAATTTAAAATAGATATATTTGATCTTCCTATTTTAAAAAATTTATAATTTTTGTTTAATTTTTAATTTTATCTATATTTTTTTATTTTGTATAATGTAATTAATTATTTTTTTTTAATAACACCTTGAATAAATATACTAGATTTAAGGTTTAATCGAAACATAAACAAATATGAAAACTTAATCAAGATTAAAAAATTTAAAAAATAAAAAGATTAAATATTTCTATATTAGATCGGAAG
>JAMLFT010007295.1:0-15007 GCA_026544285.1 Pachyrhizus erosus
TAAAAAAATATAATTAATTTAGTTTATAATAATAAATTTATTTTAAATTATATGTTTTTTAAAAATATAATTATCATTAATGATTTTTTTAAAAATATATATCGATATAATTTATATTTTATTTAATTAAAGATATTTTAATTTAAAAATAATTAATATATGAGACAATATAAATTAGATCTTATATAAAAAGATAAATAATTTTAAAAATTATTTCTTAGAAGGAATGTAGTATTATTTTATGTTAAAATATAGTGAATATGAAAATTGGACAAATTATTGATACAATCAATCAAGACCCTGGTTTAAGACTAAGTGATTCTTGATGGAATCAATATTAATAAAATAGTAAAAAAGTTAAATAATAGATAAAATGTTATTAAAAAATATAATAACCTGATTTTATAACGTTAAAATCTACCAAATAGAAAAAATATTATTTTATAATTTTTAACATTCAAAATACAATTAAAAGTTTAAATCAAATATATTTCAATAATATATAATTATAATCATTAATAATAACAAATTTATATTTAAAAAAAAAGGACAAATATCTTTGTAAACATCCAATTGTCACCTTAATTTTTTTTTTTTTATCACATCCTTTTGTATGAAAATAAATTTGAAATTCAATTAAGTACCATTGAATTTGATGGCATTTACGTTCCTCAATTATCCTTCTATTTTCCACTCAAGCCGAAAGGTTGATTTTCATAATATAAAATATAAGACAAAATAAATGGAAAAAAATTGAAACACTCATGCCCATTTAAAACAAATGTTTAGTCTACTTTTACATATCAAGCAAAAAATAAATAAATATTATAACAGAAATGAAAAACATTAAAATAAAAGAAAAAGAGAAAAAAAATCAAAATTTATTATCTATGCAGTCTTTGAACTTTTTGAAATAAAATACTATCAACTAACAGTATAAATGTATAATTTTATATTATCATCCCATCATTAATCATTATATATGATATATTAACTTTTATAATAATTGTTTTAAAATTATATCAATAATAAATTATGATTGAATAATTAAAACTGTTTTACATTGTCAGTATATTATTATTAAATTCAAATAATTTAAAAATAATTTTTTAATTATTAAACTTTTTTTTATTGGTTAACATCTCTTAGTTTTTTTTTCATTCTTATTTTTTTTTCCTCGACTCTTTTGTTTTGTCTTAACTTTATTTCCCTGGAAAAAAAAGTTAAAAAGATTAAAAATGATAAAAAATTCAGATACTAAAAATAGAAATTTTTAGAAATTAAACCCTGAAATCAATCTTAAAATTAAGCTCGCAAGGCTGGTTAAGTGACTGTGTAGCAGAGTAGCCAGCAGGTTCCAGTGTCACGCTTCTGTCAGAAATGAATGAGGGTCCACCAATTCTATATCATGTCTTGGACCTGAAACCACAAGTTCAGAAATCAATTCAATGGAAAAGAAGAAAATTTTGAAAAATGATGTGCTATGTTCCTTGATCGATCCTTCACCACAGCCATGCAGCTCATGCAGCACTACTTTGACCCCTTCATCATTACAGCTAGAATTTCCTCTAGTTTGAAAATTCAATGTCCATTCCGGCAAAGTGCAAACAAAGAAAAGGATGATCTATAAATGCTGAAGCCAAAATTGGCAGAGAAAAGATTCAGAGAGAAATGGTGAGGAGGAGAAGCGAAAATTTGGTGCATGTTTGGAAATAAGGTGGAATTTGGAAAATTACTTTCTAGGTAAAAATAATTTTGTCAAAGAATCAAGACTTTTATTTTTGTTTTTATCTGTTGTATATGTAATAAAATACGTGCACTACATTTCTAACCTGAACCCAAACATGCTGATTTTCATAACAAACTTATTACATATATAGAATAGTTTGTGCTTATATAACAAAGTTAAATTGTGTCAAGACATAACCTATTTTCTCTTTTTAATTAAGTTTAATGGCTATTCATTATTAGTTGTAAAAGCTTTTAAACTATCAACCAAAAAAAATTATTATTAATATGAATTTTAAAATAATTATTATAAAAATCAACAAATTTATCATACATACTAGTTAGTAATTGAATAATAATGTAAATTTGATTTACACTAGTAATGCATAACTTATTTTTACTTTTTATTTGATTTAAAGTTTATGGATTATTAATTAATTAAAAAAAATTTTATTTTATTTTTATTCTCTTACATATGACAATTGTATGATTTTAGTCTTTTAAGTTCAAATTATGTTAATTAAATCTCTTAAAAATTGCAAAAGTACGATTTTAATTTCTAAATTTTAATAATGTCAATTGGATCTCCTAAGTATTACAATTGTGCAATGTTTATTCCTAAAAATTAGTTTCAATTGTAAAATTATAAATTTTGAAAAACTAAAATTACAAAATTATAATATCAAAATAATCTAATTAGCACAATTGAAATTTAAAAGACTAAAATAATATATTTGCAATACTTAAAAGTCTTAATTAACACAATTGAAACTTTAAAAATTAAAATTACATAATTACCCAATCGAGCCTTGTGGATGGAGAAAACGTGGTTAGGGAGAAAGATCCTACAGAAGATGGCTAGTTAGGTTCTTCAATGAAAATTAGTCATCGACAAAACTGAAAGATATTTTTACTAATAACATGGTTACAAAAAAATCACATATTTATAATACTTGAAAGACTAAAAGTTGAATTAAGCCAATTAAAAATCACTGTTAGTATAACTTTAAAGATAATTATATAAAAATTCAACAAACTTATATATGATTTTTTTTATTGGATAATATTGTAAAATTGCTTTATACTATCAATGTATATTGTCTATTTTTTCTTTCAACTTGAACTTACTAATTATTCATTTCGGTAGATAAAAAATTACAATTGATGTTACTTTTAACACATTTATTGTGAACAAAATTATCATATATTATAGTTTGTGATTGATTGACAATGTAAAATTGTTTTACATTATTCTTTCATAACCTATTTTTTCTTTCTACTTTAGTTAAACACAACTATAAGAAGGAATTTCTACATTGGCTATTGAACTAATATAGTATGTAGGTGTCATAGAAAGTGATCACTTTCTACAACTGATGTAGAAAATCACTTTTTACATTGGTTAATACCTTAATCGGTGTAGAAGTTAAGGTTTTTTTTTTTACTATTCTTTATATTTTAGGTTCATCCTAACTTATATATGATCATACATGTATTATCTATTTTAAGTATCTACCTATGATGTTAGTTTTAGGCTCATATACATAAAAAAATTATAAATTCAAAATTATTATCATTAAAATTATAAACCATAAATTCACAAGAGACACAAACAAATTTAACATAAAAATTTCTTTAAAGAAACAACTTCACTACTATTAATAAAGGGTAGAAAAAAATCTCTAACAAGTGCATACAATGATAAAAAAAAAATAATCAAATACAACTTATAAAATGCGAGACAACATAAAAAAACAAAAACAAAAATAAAAATGGAGTCTTGATGTTATCTCACTCCAAAACTCCTAATGACGATCTAACCATTGAAAACCAAGAATCACGCATGTTGAGATTACTGTCCAGCTATGCACAAAACTCCAATTGTAATTTGAAATTCTGCTATCTGGTGTAAATTTTTTAAAGTTTCTACTATACAAAACACACTAAATGATATGCAATAGAAGAAGTTTGATGTACTTTTAAAAGCCTAAAGATTTTTAAATAAACTAGAATGGTACCTGTGCATTTGCACTCACAAGAGTTGTCAAATATTACATTTTTATATTATTTAATGATTAACTTATATCGATTTCTTCTTTATAATATATTGGTCACTTTCTATTAAGAGAAAATATTGTGTGTATATATAATGGATAGATTTATTTGTTATCTACTTTTTCAATTTTATATTATGTAAAAATTTACATATGTATATATGTAGACGTAGACATGTAGGAAAAAATACATCCTAAGTTTAAAAAACTTATGTAAATAATGTCATAAACACATAGTTTATAAATATGCAAATAATGCAAAGTTATTCTAAAAAATATATATTTAAACTAATTTAAGAAAGTTATTCTTCATTTTTACCATTTATTTTCTTGAAATCTAATGGTTATAAGCAATAACTAATCTTAATCATTAAATTTCAAGTTACTCTTAGAATAACTTCATGCCTTTTCATAAAATAATAGATATATGAAATTTTAACTTTAAACATGAATCAAATAGACATGGATACTGTTCATAAAAAAATTATTCAAGAATGTTATATATATATATATATATATGATAATTGTTAATCAATGTTCAAATTTATATTTCAAGTAATCTTAATATATGTTTTATTTAGGTTACTTTATAGAAATGATTATCTAACTTTTAAAAGAAGTTTTAAAAAAAATAAATATTCAACATTTACGTTGAATTAAGCATGTTAATCATTATTAATTGTTATGGAATTTTTAATTTAATTTTTTTATTATGTAAAAAATATAAACTTCTTTAAGAATTTAATTAAATTGTATTAATAATATTTTTTTATAATTTTATCTTCATTATTTTATTTTAAGTATGATATTATATTTAAAATATAATTAAATATCTAATATTATATTACATATTTATGAATATATTAATTATCTAAAAGTTAATATACTCAATCATGTAAATTATTTCTTCAACTTTACAATGGATTAAGTATGTTAATAATTATTAGTTTTGATTTATTTTTAATAGCATATAATATATAAGTAATATGTAATATGAAAATATAAGTAGTATATTATGTAATGCATAAAACTTTCATAATAGAAAAATGCATTCTTATAAGGAAAAATGAAAACATGAGTCATTCAATTAGTTGTTAACAAAATTCAATAACTAGAAGAAAGAAATTAAAAAAAAAAAAGAGAAAATTTTCGACCACAAATTGACATGTGCATAGGCAGGGAATACTTTTAACAGTAATAATAAATAAATAAGAACAACCATATAACATGAGAAAGATTTATGTCTGAAAGAATTGGAAAACAAATTATTAAAGACTCTTAATGATACGCAACACAAAAAAAATTGACTTTAAAAGAGTTCAAAATCAATTATTAGTTTATTACATGCTTAACATGTTTATGTGCCATGTAGTCATAAAAAGTTGAACTTGTTCAAGTGTCAACTACAATGAAAACGGAAAACATGTGTCAACTGATATAGACATTCAAGAAGCGGGGTTATACAGTTCAAAGAGTTGTAAACCAATCATAATGTTTCTAGGAATCATGTCAACAAATAATAACACAAACAAACAAGTTATAAGGGTTATTACAAGTGTAGCGCAAGCAAACAAGTGTAGTGCTAAAGCCTTAAGCATGCATATAATTGCTCGCTAGTATTCTCTTTCATTAATTGGATTATTACAAGAATGGATAACTGATTTGAATCTCTACTGTTAATTCGTGTTCCATGAAGTAAGGAGATTTAATACCTAAAAGCTACTTCCAAAACAAAACTCCATCTATAATGTGAACTTGTTATTATTATCTTTCAATTTTGAAGGCATAACCATTATATATTGGTACACATGAGACAGGAACATGAAATGACAAAAAATAAATTTAACATCAAACATTATTTTGCTTCAAAATGGCCACAGGTCACCCCAAATAGATCTTTTGGCTTGATGATGCAAGGTAGGATTCTTGCTCCGTGTGACGACAATACGGTCATATGAACCCTCTGAGGCATCCCTTTTGGTGGATCTGCAAACATTCATAATGACCTGTCTACCCCTTCTTACAGGCATGAAGACAATCCTGCCCCAGCCACCTCCAAGATCAGCACTGGTTCTTTCTTCTTCCCTTTCGTCGACCTCTTCACTACCATCAGGACCATCAGTTTCCACAGCATCAGAATCATAAGTTACAGCTTTTACTGTTTCATGAGGAGCGTCACCAGTTTCCAAATCATCAGCATCAGCTATTTCATGAGTGTCCTCACTATTAGCTTGTTGCAACTTCAACCAGTCCTCTGAAAAAGTGAAGAGAAGTAAATAATAATGGAAAAAAATAGTTTATAATCTCTAAAGTCCTTTCCTATATATACCATGAAATGGAAGCTGTTTTACTAGCAAATTAGACCATGTATTTTGTTTCAAAGTATTTTAGCACAAAGTATGGAGGCATGTAACAAGTACCATAGTCAATTTCAAGATCCTCTGGATTTCTTTTTGCATGCTGCCCCTTCAGAGTCTCAAATTCCATACCATCAAGTGGCCAAGGTTCCCTGGTGCAAGGGATGAGTAAAAATATCAGTTAAAATGGATGAAGCACCTATGTCTCAAAGATATGGATTATGCCATTCAATGATCAGGGTAGGAAAGATCAGTAAGTGTTGCTTTGTAAATAGAAATTGTGACCTTAAGAAACTATCCATAACGACAAAAAGAAATCAAAATAAAAATTAATATGAGAATATTAGCAACATGAGATACATGTCCATAAGCTTGTTATATTTTCATGAAAAAAACAAGGGCAATTTTTTTGTTAAGAGTTTAAATTTCATATATTGTCAGTGTAAAGATTTATCTTATTAACTAATTAGAAATCATTTTAAATATGACTTTTGAACTAATTATTGCAAAAGTAACCCATCTTACCGCACATGACAATCTGTGATTGGACAATTCAGATAGTATAAAAATCTTGTACATTGTTGGTGCATTCTAATTAAACAATCCTTGTTATTCTATTTATTATCTATATTGCTTTAGTTCAAACATGAAAAATGTAAAGAAAACACTTGCCTTGGCCTTGATCCTCGTCTAAAAACAACATAGGAAAATTTCTCATCTTCAAAGCCACGTAAAGGATCACCCTTTGAACGCTGTAATGATGGAATTTAACAGCAATAAATTTCTTATGTCAATCCTTGTTGATATCAGAGAAAAGGGGAAAATAGGAATGTGGGGAACACGTGATTCTTTCCAATACAGATAGTAAAATATGGAATAAGGAGAAACCTTGTAGGCACGCTGTGATGATGTCCTTTCCAAGCGCTGAACAAAATGACAATATTTTCCAGATTTTACCAGCGGACAAGTCCCATCATGAGGACACTGCACAAAGAAAGTTTACAAAAACATCAAAAAGGATAAGAATGGAACAGGCAGAAATTGAGGAAAAACGAGTGTTGTAAAACTACAAAATTGGAAAAGATGTTGAGTAAAAATGTAACATACTTACAGGAGCAACCACAAAAGCACCACCCTTCTGAGTGATCAAATCTTTACAAACTTCATTATTGTGATGAGAAGATTTACGGTATTTCTACAAAAACAGAAATTCCATGCTTTATAAGAATAAAACATTGAAGGAAAACAGCACAATTGTATTGCCTAAAGACAGAAACAAAGATCATTTATCATTCTTCAATTTTTTCTCAAAAGTAGTAGTAAATTTACTCTTTCTTCCATCCATAATATATGAGATCTCATTTGAGCTATAATACTAGATCCATGAGGTGTTCCTGGTTCAACCAAAACCTACAAGAATTAAATTTCACAAATGGAGATAACATTAGATATAAGATTCAAAAGAAATAAGCATTACAATAAATTTATGAATTCAAAGGTGCTCTCATTCTTTTCCTTTTAAAGTTTTTTTTCTATAATTAACAGACATTTTCCTTTGCTCCTACCACTCCTTTTCCTCTACTAATTACTTTGTTTTATCTAGATTAAATGTTAAAACAACACCAAGCTAATAAACGTATGAGCTAGAAACCATACCAGAACATCCCTTGTTAGATCCCAAAGTTGGCGAACTATAGTAATTCGATCCTTTATTGATGGGATCTCTCCAAGAACATAGGACTTCAGCCAATAAAACAGATTGCAAGCAATTAGTATCAATTTAAGAAAACACACACAATACCTTATATAATATTTGAAAAAACATATCAAATAAAAGCATTACCCTTCGAGAAGAAAAGGCAAATAGGGTTGAAGAATAAGATAATAAAATGAACAAACAGAGCAAATTCAACTGAACTATTTCATTTGTTTCAATCAATACTTAAAAATTGGATGGAAGTAAAAATTAGCCAAACTAGTCAATTATCTGATTATATAAATCATATACAAATAGTTTATTATCCTTCATGTTCAATAAATTTGTCAAGTAAACATCAGATCTTCAAATCCATCTAACCTAGCTGCCTGTAAATTAGAGTTGAAACACAATGCATAAAATAATAATTTTCAATGTAGTTAGGTTATAAAAGGAGTATAAAATGTCCCTTAGTTTTAATTTTGGCAACAAGCATGATGCAGTTAGATACTTAGATTGATAATTGGTTTTGGGTGATAAGGATGTTGCTAAAAAAAATTTGTATATAGCACACGCAATTCTTTTGTACAATAATACTTTTATTTTAGCACACTAGCCCCTCGTCAAAATAGATGAACTAAACAAGTCTTATATGATTTAATTTTATTATTGAAGTCCATTTTATCTTCGAAATAATTTCATATTTTTCCAGGCCCTTATGGTTAGCTTATTTTCATCTTGACTACACAAACTAAATTAAAGAGCAAACAACTTGTTGCTAATAAATTTAAAAGGTCTTAAAAGAAATGTAAAAATCCAACAGAATAAACTTACAGCAATTACAAGGTCATGCCCTCTATCCGATTTACCAATACTTTTAGAAAGTGTTTGAATGCTATCATAGCTATGAATAAGGGGCAAATTCTTGAGACCTATAAAATCAACATTTGAACAAAATTCAAAGTCACCAACTATTGAACATTTTCAACTTTTCTCAGGAAGTTCAGAGGGGAAAGCTTTCAATATCAATCCTAAACAGGAAAATTCGCTGCATAATTTAACACAACATGCACATTACATGAGGAGAAATCTAATAACCTTCACCTTTCCTTCATAAATGCAGGATAAACAATGAAACTAATCCTAATCAAGTCATATGCAAAGATCCTAACCTAAAAATATTCAACAAGAGGGTCATAATCCATCAATGAAAATCCTATATAATGAGACATGAATTTTATATATGAAATCAAATAACTATTATTTTGTCTTCAAGCACCTGAGAGATGAAAAAAGATTTTATATATATATATAAAGAAGTTTAAGAAGTAGTAGAATACTAAAGAGAGAAAATGAAAATTGCATATTATTGATTTCCCAAAGAATTGTATTACACAGGTATTTATAAACCAGAGACTCTTCTAGAGTCTCTGAGAAGCTATGCTGACTCATCACTAACAAACTAACAACTTACATAAAAAAGAATTATCTACAGAAGGTATATACATATATATATATTCAGATTGGAGAACACCATTCTTCAAATTTTGATACATATGCAAGTCTGTTGAATATTCTCAGTAGCTATTTTTTAGAATTCAACTTTTATCATTTAAAGATTGAAGTACATAATTTTGTCTTATCATTTCTGCAAGTTTGGAAGAATAGGATTAGTTTTTGCAAACTTGAAATTGTTGATCTTACATTCATTGAATATGAAGACTACTGAACTTCTAATCAAATCTAATAAAATACTCAAACTTTTATGAGATGGACAAAGTAGTTTCCCAAGAGTACCAACACTCAAACTAGCATATAAGCAAAGCCCATGTGTGTCCTTCTGCATATGCAATTTCTAGCTGTGTGTCATGATAATTTATATTTCCAGTATAATATTTCCAGGATGCACTAGGACATGCAAAGGATACAAATAATTTTGAAGCACTTAATGCACACACCACTAATAATATACTAGGATGCTAAAGAATAATGTCAAATGACGGGGAATTTGGTAATGCATAAACAATAAGCTTTAAAATACAGTTGCATTCCACGATTTCAACATAATTGTAAATGTACATCTTAATGGATACTCTTCCATTGCTTCAAATGTACATTTCAAGTGGAGCTATTGCTCTTCTAGCCTTCTCCTAAAACTTAGCATACATTATCCTCCCTCACCTCAATTTGAATGCATTAAGAAACCAATCTTGTTCAAAGAAGTTTATCATCATTTACCTTGTATAAGGCTCCGACCTGCACGCTGCATTGATTGTGATGGTTCTATTAAATTAACTTTCTCTAAAGATTTTGGCCAAACTTCTTGCAGTGCCCTACATCATCAGATTTGAAAGGCAACAAAATGTTCAAAAATATAATTAAAACTTATAATATCGAAGTTAACCATTCACCAGAACAAAGTTCAAGAATATTTTTACCAAAAAGCTGAACCTGTCCCGGCACCAAAATCTAATACCTTAGATGGGGAGAAACCAGGAAGCCTTCTACGAACCTAAAAAGAGAGTTTTGTTGAGATTAACTTCAAGCCAACATTTTATTCAAGATTGAAAGGCCTTTTTTTCTGGGTATTCATTAAAATAAAAAGTTAAAGTGATAATAACTCAAGGAAATATATGGTTCAGGTCAATAACAATGACCTTGTCCCACATGGCTCATACCTTAAACAAATTAAATCATAACAATGACCTTGTCCCACATGGCTCATACCTTAAACAAATTAAATCATAACGTAGCAGATCCTCAACCTTTATGGTACAATTTGGAAAATAAATGGAGATTAAGAAAAAGATGAAGAAGACACACTACTCCCACATATAACAAATTCTAATCATTATTCACTCTGATGCATGGAATTCACCCTGTTTGATTAAATTTAGACCTAAAATCTTTTGCCATAGTTCTTGCTTCCATATGCAAAACTGCTCTCATCTGACTCCATGACTCAATCTCATAAGAGAGTGCATTTATCACTAATCCTTTCATTTTTGTCAACTTAAGCAATCCCTTCCCTTGAAGAAACACTTTTATTAGTTTCCTAATGTTTCCTCCTTGTATTATCATGGATGTCCCCAAAACCATAGTTCACTCACATCTTTTTTTTCCTTTCTGTTTATGCTCTAGCAGGCTTCATCTGCTTATTTTGAAAAGTAAAGATTAATGTAAAACAAATAACTCAAAATTCACTTCACCTAGTTATGTCATAGCTTTTAACACCAATTATTTAATGATTTATTATTCCTTCTTCCATTGATATTTTTTCCTTGATTTTCCCTTTATTTGGATTTAGTTTCTATTCTACCTCTTTAAGTACTCTGTAACAAGCAGAGTAAACAGCAGGCATTCGAGAAGCCACATAAGCAATTGTCTCATCATCTCTATATGTGAGACCAATGTCCCCATAAGAGCTTGTAATCTTCCAACGTTTTGATTGTTCAAAAGACTTTAAAGGATCTTCAACTATCTTCTTCGCTGTGGTGCTTGCCAGTTGTAGATTGACATCCTTGATTTCATTGAATGATTGAGACAATCTCAAGACTTTCCTCTTCATATATGGCTCCTCCTGCTCTATAATTCCAAAGCCACAATGAACCATTGTAATTACAAAAAATACAAAATAATAAAGATACATATTGCATACAAGAAAACAAAAAGTAAGCACCAAGAAAATAAAGGACCTCGAAGGTATTTTTTAATTGCACGGCGAAGATGGACAGGGACAACAAGGCAGCGCTCAGATTGTTTGGCTGCATACTGAAGGGTTTCAGCGGTGACAATTTTCTGTGCAGTTTCAGCTATTTTCTGGGTAGCCATGCTGACCCAGGCTTTAGAAAACCTCTCTGGTCCAAGCAATCAGGTTCCTGTATTAATGTGAACTTTGTAAGTTAGCAACTAATTTTATAAACAGATAAAAATGACAGCAAAAATCTCATCTAGGCACCACAAAAATGAAATCCAAACAAAGTAACAAACTAGACTTGAGGTAAAACCTATATAGTTAATTCTTTTCATGCTAATTCTTTTCACTTCCTGATTTTCCATCTTCTCTAAGAAAAGAATACGAACCAAATATCCACCTTTTCTTCATTCTCTTCAAGATGTTTCAAATTTTTCAAGAAGCACAGAGATTTGGAATTTTAGTTTGACATAAATGGATGCAAACTTTTACTATAAAATAATGGAAACAAAATAGATTTAATTACTTATTTGGTTCCTATAGTTACAAAAATTTTCCCTATAAGTCCCTATACTTGAAAACATTCCCTTTTAGTCCTTGCACATACCATTTTTTAATCATTTTTAGTCACCACATGTATCATTCTAATCCCTTTTAGTCCCTATGGCAAGAACTAAAGAGATTAAAAATGGTATGTGAAAGGACTAAAAGGGGATGTTTATAAGTATAGGGACCAAAAAACAAAGTTTGTGTAACTGTAAGGACCAAATGAGTATAAAACCCTCATGTGAATTATGGACTGAACACCAGCACCCTGAGAATTTGATCAACAATCCAAGGTAGGTCAAACTACGCTCCAGACCCCGCCCCCCTAAAAAAAAGAAAAAAAAAAAAAAAAACAGCTAGACAAGTGCACCAGAGAAGACCTGAGCAGTTGGGCAAGACTCAATTTGAATCAGCTTACCCCTGGGGCCATGGCCAAAAAGCCCACAAAGTGAGAATTCATAGGCCAAAACACCCACAGGATCATGTGGATTAAGGCCGGCACACTAAATTAAAAAATAAATTTAGCCCTCCTCCTAAAAGGTTCTGGCCCTAGCCCACTCCATGACCCAAAGTTTTTCCTATAACTAGAAGAGACATGGAATCATCAAGTGAATATTCAAAATACAAAAATAATAATGGTAAAACATCAAGAGTTAGCCCATACAGTTCTTTAAAAATTTATGACTAACCTATTAGCAATCATGGTATACTTTGGAATTAGGAAATGCCATCAGGGTATAGTATTTGATCAAATACAGTACTTGCAACTCTGAAAGGAAGGAATACAGACACCCAATGATTAAGGTGAATAAAAGATTAACATGTTAGCAGAAATATTTTTATCATTATTAGCAATATATAAGATTAATCCAACATAGCAGTCAATCTCAAGTTGTGGCAAGGAGAGGATGCCCCTACAAACACTATAACGGTATGGCAACTATTTTGAACCCTAAATTCTAAATATAGATTTATACTTCACATGTATATTTGCTGATAAATAAAGAAAAAAAATCTAAAGGTAAAGACATTCATAAGTAATGATCAAGAGTTTGATAACCAAGCACATGCCATGGGATGAAACTATTGTTTTATCCAAGTACTTTTGGAGAGATTGCAGACAGAAAAGATAAAAAAGAGATTGGCAAACACCAGAGATTGACCAGAAACTGGCCAGTGTGAGGCAGTGAGCAGTGCGACAGAGAAGCTGGGAGCAGGACACACAGTCACAGCGCAATAGCAGCGGTATAGCACACTATTAACTACTCTGTAATCCAAAATTCCGAATCAAATAGCTTTAGTACCCCCTCCCATTGACAAGCCAATATTTGTTGTTCAGATAAATGATTTTCATTAATTATATTCTTAATTGACTTAGAAAACAAATTACTGATGTCACAGAAAACATGCTGTTACTCATTAGGCATTGAATCCGTTAGTAACACAAATAAAAATAAGTTTTAGTTGCTGTTAATCTGTTATGGTTAGACAGCTGTAGTTAGTCTGACAGCTGGGCTGGACAGTCAACTAGTGGGTCAGAGATGTAACAGAGAAGGTATAACTAGGAAAAGGGAAAATAGAACACTTTTAGGTAACATGTGTAAGAAATTATGACATGCAAAGTTGGAATTGTAAAATCTCCAAAGTCATTACCAAAAAACATATTGTGCTTAGGACAGGTTTCTAGTCCATTGAAATCTCCAGGCTCGTGACTTACCTACACTAATTTGCTCCATTCTATGAAGAGTGAAGTTCGTAAAATCAAACTTAGTGCAACACATAATTCAACTTCAACAAAATTTTACTTAGCAATAGCCACAAAATAGGGACTACATCCAGCAAGTATAGAGGTTTAATACAATAGTTTCACACGATCTGTAGAGACGGAAAAGGTATCGAAGCAGGACCTAAAACTGAACGTTTTCAGTATTATAATTAAGCAAAATAGAAACAAAATCTTCAGTCAGAAATTTTATCAAACAGTTGATGAGCAAAACTTGACTAACTCCATCCTTGCCTTTTACACCTGTTGTCACAGTGCCATGGAGAAAAGGAGGTGCATGTGTAATGGAGAACGGGTGAGTGAGCAATCACTCTTATACTCTTAATTCAATACTTCAGGGAGAGATTTAGTTTTGCTGGCGTTTCACTTGTTCACAGCATCAAAATTTGATGTTTCTCTAAGAACCCAATAGAAACAAAGCAAGTAAAGGGTTCATTAAGCATAAATGGTAAAGCCCAGAAGAGAAAAGAAAAAGGATTACCTTCACTTTGTTGATGGAAGGAAGACTAGGTGGTGCAGCTGGGTGTGTCGGAAGACAGAGAACGAACAACGATGAAAAACCCCTCTAAAGCCCCTGCAGTTATTTTTATTATTATTATTATTAAACTAAAGTAGTATAATTTTACTCTCTTTATAAAAATAATAAAAATATTTTATCTCTTATTTTTCAAAATTAAGATTTTGTTCTTTTGATTGTTAAATTGCTACCTCCAAATTTGTGTAATACTTATGATGTATTTCAAAGTATCTAAACCTTAAAAGTTAAAACTGTAGGTTGATTTCATAACAAAAATAAATAAATAAATAAAACCTCTCATTTGTTTTGCTAACTGATAAAATAATATATATATATTATTTTATCAGTCAGCAAAACAAGAAGCCAAGGCCTATGAGAGGATTGAAGGCTGTAAGATTAAAAAAATTAGTAGTTTTAATTAAAATTATATTAAATTAAATGTTATATAAATCAAATTAATAATTAAAAATTTTAATAATATAATATCATGTTAGTAATTTAATAGTTAACATTTTTTAATAATTATGATAATTTTAATAACTAAATATTAATTTTGATAATTTTAATATTAAGTAATAAAATTATATTTATTATACAATTTTCTTTCAATTTATTAATTAAAGATATAAAAT
>JAMLFT010007296.1:0-15004 GCA_026544285.1 Pachyrhizus erosus
ATAAATTTTAAAAATCAATTAAAATGAAATTAAAGTTTAAAGTGTTTATTTAAAAAAAAAAAAAGTTTAAGGATCAATTGGAATGAAATTAAACTTTATGGTTTAGGGTTTAGGATATCTATTTATAAATGAGATAAAATTTTAAAAATAATTAAAATAAAATTAAAATTTAAAATTTTTATTTAAAAAAATTAAAATTTAATAAATTTAAATGATGTTTTTCCTAAAACTTTAAAAAAAGTGACTTATTTAAACTTATGACCGTAATGAATGAACTTACCATGAATTCTTTTAAACTTATTTCAACAAACTTGAAGTTTATCAAAATAAAAATTTTCTACTTTATTAAAATAAAAATTTCAATCAAGTTTATGAATAATTTTTTTAATAGTAGCTTATTATATAAATAAATAATTAATTATTTATCAAGTATATAATTAATCAAATTATTTATTAAGTCTTTATTACTCATTAGACTGTTCAAGATTAGGGCCCAAAACAGAAGCCCATCCGACCCAAAAAGAATAGAAACCAAATCCATTAGTGTTTTTAATTAAAAAACAAAAACAAAAACAAGGAAGATTAAGCCGAAGGTCCAAAGCCCTTTTTAAAACCCCTTTTCTTTCTCAGTTTCTAGGGTTAGTTTGTGCCTCAACCCAGACGTAGCCATGGGGAGAAGTAAGCACTGCAACCTTTACCTTTCGTAAAACTTCGATTTGTCTTTCGATTTGTTGAGAAAAAATTTGGATTTTTTTTAAGAAAATGGAATATGCTGCTAATATGTGATTTTAGTTTATGGTTGTTGCAAATTGAATGCAAATCTGTTTTATTTGAAATAACCTTGAGATGTGTGATTTCATTTTATTGGAACATTAGTTTCTATTCTGTCTCAACTTACTATCTCATGCTGTGTTTTGATTGTGTGTATTTGTTTATTGTAATTATGGAACTGGATGTGGTAATCATGAATGGTTATTATGGTATTTGATTTAGGACCTGCAAGGTGTTATCGACAAATTAAAAACAAGCCGTACCCGAAGTCGCGGTTTTGCCGCGGTGTTCCTGATCCCAAGATCAGGATTTATGATGTTGGCATGAAGAAGAAAGGTGTTGATGAGTTTCCTTTCTGTGTGCATTTGGTTAGTTGGGAGAAGGAGAATGTCTCCAGCGAGGCGCTGGAGGCTGCAAGGATTGCTTGCAACAAGTATATGGCGAAATTTGCTGGAAAGGATGCATTCCACTTGAGGGTCAGGGTGCATCCCTTCCATGTCCTTAGGATCAACAAAATGCTTTCGTGTGCTGGAGCTGATAGGCTCCAGACCGGGATGCGAGGCGCTTTTGGAAAGCCACAGGGTACTTGTGCTAGAGTGGCTATTGGCCAGGTCCTCCTTTCTGTCCGCTGCAAGGACAGCAACAGCCATCATGCGCAAGAGGCTCTCCGTCGAGCTAAGTTTAAGTTCCCCGGACGCCAAAAGATTATAGTTAGCAGGAAGTGGTATGTTTCTGGAGACATGGCTACTAACTAACTTTTAAGCACTAGTTCAATTTGAATTATGAAAAAGTAACTTATATCCATTATAGATAGATTTGCAATGTTCTTTCTTTTTTTTGGGGTATGGTTTTAACTCTAGGTATTTTTGTTTTAAATTTGTGCTTAGGGGGTTCACCAAGTATAACCGGACTGATTATTTGAAATTCAAGTCAGAGAACAGGATAATGCCTGATGGTGTGAATGCCAAGGTAACGTGGAGCTGCTTGAGAATGCAATATACTGTGATTTAAACTGTATGGCACATAGATTTCATTGTGCTGGAGATGATTTTACTTGCTCACTTGGATCTTGGGGAATGCATTGAACTGTGTTTCTGAATGAAATTTGCCTTTTGTCTTCAATTGGTACCTTTTGTTGGTTATTATTAGTGTATGTAACTGTTCTTCTAACTTGCAAGTTCTGTTTTGTGATTTTGCAGCTTCTTGGGTGTCATGGACCATTGGCTGACCGCCAACCAGGAAGAGCCTTTTTGTCTAGTGCTACTGCATAGACTTTTTGTTACTCAAAAAATATTAGACTATCATATTAGTTTTGCAAGCGTGAATCTGAGTTTATTGCTTTTGTCTGCACATTATTTTAAACTAAGTTGAGTTAATTTTCTTTCTTTCTGAACCACCTTGAATGGATAATATTAATGTTATATTTTGTTATTGTTCACTTTCTATTCTTTCTCTTTAGGATTTTATATTTGATTGTTGGTTACCATTTGTTCGCTTACTTATAACAATAGATCATTAGTACTTGCCGAATATTAAATTTCTTGTTATTAATTCTAAACATCAATGATGTGGGTTATTGCTGTCTCCACCTTACTTCTCTGCTATTCAATCCTCAGAACCCTTGTTTTATAGAGAGTTATAATTTCTTGAGATCATTATCTTGTCATTATACAGAACTGCGGAAGGGTATGTGTGTCATAGTGATGACAGATAGTTGACATTTGATCCCAAAACTGAACATTTCTTAGAGAAAACCAAACTACATTGTTGTCTTGTGTTTATTTTCTATTTCCATTTTTTTGTAACTAAATGATAATGACATATTTCCCCTAGTTTTTTTTGCACTGTAAAGAGTAGTTTGTGGCTTTTGTTTTTCTCTCACAAAATGAAAATTTGAAGTTGGCTTTGAAAATGGGCCTTTTTCGAGTAAATCTCTAGAAGCACTGAGCTGGAACTGGAAAAGGATTGCTTAATTAGCTACTCATAGTTTTGTTTGTTTCCCGGGGAAATTCAAGAGCTATAGAGGGTATCTTTGGAAGGGTGCCTTATTGGCTCCAGTTGTAAAAGGAGGGCCTTTTAACAATTTAAGTAGGTAGCAAAAAGTAACAGAAAATTTTAAATTCTTACCCTGTGGCTGTGGACTGTGGTATTGGTGTCTAATTTTAATTTCTTCAGCTATAAATTTTCCAGCGATAGGGTAACCTGAACATGAACTGTGCTTGATTGAATTGTGCTATTGCTCCACTGATTGCCAATTGATTGTTTTGTTGACAACCTGTACCATGTTTCATCATAAGTTATCATCACAATGATAATTTACCTATTAGATCCAGATTATATATAATGAGAGTAAGTTCCTAAGACTAACAACTAATGTGTCCCAACACTAGCACGGGATTTAAGAGTAGAAGGGTATGAAACTTAGTATTGATCTTCATCTCGATCGCCGTCAATTAATTAACAAGACCTTCGAAAGTGTTCAAATATTTAACAAGCTTCATTCAATGTAGTTCAAAATCATATAGTTATTGCTCTTAAGTTATGAGCTCCTATTCTTTTTCAATTTTTCCTTTTAGCTTATTCTTGGTTGTAATTTGTGCAAATCTTTGCAATAAAAATGGTTCTCTATCATCGGCTTCCAACAAAAGTAATTTTCTGTGGTCAATTTGAACATATCTTTAACAAAAGTTGCAATATTCTTCATATTGAGTCAGTGTGATAGTATCCTTTGAACCAAGCAAGTTTTGATACCATTGTTAGGTAATATTAGATCAAATTTTCTTTGTACTTGATTTAAGATGGGCAATAAGAAAAATAGATCAAGTGAAGAAAGAAATAACACCAAGAATTTTTAATATGAAAAGTCCCTCGACATGAGAAGGAAAAAGCCTCAACTATGAAGTAAGATTACAACGACTTTTGCTTGTCAATTTGATTCTTCTAATTATCACAAGCTTTTCATTTGTTTCTGTAAATATCATAAATTCCTATTTGATTTCTAAATACTATGCATTCTTATGTGGTTTGTCATTCTTAAGAGACATGTAGATAGATACTTAATAGACAGCATAAATAAAAGACTATATGGAAAAGGAATTTACTTTAAGAGAACTAAATTGTGTTTTCTTAAAAAATGGGAGACTAAATTGAAAATGATAATATTTAAAGGGATTAAAATTATAAGTGCTATATTTTTTAAACAACGTTTAACCCCCACTCCCCCTTCTATATATTGTTTTTCACCTTTTAATTTCTTAATGCATGATTGTATTGAGCAGTTGAAACTACAATTGGTGGAAGCAGGTTAAGTAAACTAAGTTATGGGTGGTGTTGATCGAGATTTTTCATGTTTGGTTGGCATGATTCTATTCTGATTTAGACCTGCTTTAATTTTAGGTGAGTGGGTACTGGGGTTGGTCTAAATTAATTGATTAGAGGAGTTGGCCTAAATTCAACTAAATGATTGTACCTTTTCTTTTGTTAAGCTCAGAGGAAATTTATTTAATTAATAAAAGAGTAAAATATAATTTTGTTTTTAATTTTGAAATTTGATTTTAATTTTTTTAAACAAGTTGTTTTTTTTTTATTATTTTGAAATGTGTCATTTTTTATTTCTAAGTGTTATTTAAACTGTTTAAAAAATTAAAAGTGATGTATTTTAAAATTAAACAGATGAAAAAAAAACAAAAAAAATTTAGTAGACTAAAATTAAACTTATAAGATTTTAGAATAATTAAAAACATGTTTTATTCTTCATAAAATAAAACTTTTGTACCAAGGCTAACTATGTTCAAATAGATACTTTATAAAAGAGAAATATTATTCATGTTTAAAACACCTGTAACATATTTTATAGTAAAATAATAAAAAAATGTATGATAAAATATATGATATGACGAAAAGCATAAAAGAACGAGTTATAAAAGATATTATAGAATATTCTATATAAATAATATTATTTTTTATAAAATGTTAATGCACATCATATTTAGAAGTAGAAATAGATTTGGCATCTTATCAGAATTTTATGACATGATGTACATAAGATATAACTTAACCTAACTAATATATTAAAAAGTTAAGTTTAAATTTTTATAAAAGCCTAAATAAAAAGATTAAGTTCAGGCTCAATCTTGACATTTTATGATCTTAAAGCAAAATAAAAATTAAGGACCCCTAATGTTTACGTATTCTAAAATATAAATATATATTTCATAATAGTATATTTAATTATATACAAAATATTTTCTAAACTTGTAAATACACACAAATACAAAATATTACATGCGAAGAGAGGTTTAATCTTTTTGTGAAAATTGAAATTGATTTATGTTTAATGCTTAAATAAATAAGTTAAAAATTGAAAATTAAAAGAGTTTAGGATAACCTAAGAAGATAAAATTTAAGCATCTTTACCATAAAAATTCAATTTTTTTCTTTTTGTATTAAAATTTTCTATTTTGTTTTTACCTTTTTTATAACTATATGGCCTGGGTGGTTATCCTTCAAAACCTCCTATAACAGAATATACGTTTAACATTAATTTTTTTTTATTAAGTTTGATGGACTGACCTATTTATATACATATATAATATATGAGAAGAAATTAAATAATTCTTGAAGCGATTTTATGAGAGTTACTTAATTTCTATTATTCATTATTTTAAAATTAATGACTAAGATTATTTATTTATAAAAAAATTAGATTTTAAAAAGATGAATGATAAGAATGAAGACAACTCTCTTAAAATTATTCTGAATAATTTGATATTATCTCATAATATATTATTATATTATATTATAGCATATATACTTAATTATATATAATGCATATACATAATATATATTACACATAATAATAATAATACTAAAGTTGTATAATTACTAATATGCCTATATATCTAGGTTGATAAGCTTAGTTAAGTTAGTAAGCCTACCAATCTTTTTACAAACTTTATAACAACATAAGTTTTTAAACAAATTTTTAGGTCGGGTCAAGGTTTTTAAAAAAATTCAATGGCATGTAAATAGGTCAAATTCAAACTTAAGATTTATTTTTTCAATTAATATTAAACTCAAGTCTACCATAATATAGTATAATCTATCTTATTTTCACTTTTAATTATATTTATATATACACACAAAATTATGTATTAAAATGTATTGTAAATAAATAATTTAAATAAGATCAATGAGAATTTGAGTTTAATGTGTTTTTCAAAATTTTCATCTTCATACAAAAGTAACAGTCATAAATAACTATTAAAAAATAAACCTTTGTTTTTGGCACATGTTAGAAAATCATGGTTGAAACTAACCTGTGAGCAACCTAGAATTAGTATTTTTTATCATGTATATCAAAAGTCAAAGTGAAATTTATCTCTTTCAACAAATTGCTTTTCATATGTACAATATAGAATTGAACTTTTGTCAAAGTCCTGATAAGAAGAAATAGGTATATACCAACTATATTGATGCTTAGGATTTTTATTTAAATATCGAAATGATTAACCTTTTATTTTTCCTTCGATAGAAGCATACCCTTGTTAAAAGATTAAGGAGTTGATTGAAACATTTATTGACTTATTATAACCAACACTAACGTTAGTTTTTTTTCCCCCCATCATTTTCATTTATATTTCTTCCATTTCTCTGTTCTATTAACTTTTACTTTTACCACAAAATATCTTTCTTCTTTGTTAAGAGTAGCACGTTGTCCTTTAAAGTATTATTTTTTTAAGGTTTCATTATTATTTTGATTCTTATAGTTATAATAAATTTTTTTAAGATTTTTAATTTAAAATATTTTATTTTGATTTTTATAATTACAATTTTTTTAAATTTTTTTTCAGTTTTCACTGTTTAAAATCGTTGTCTAATACTGTTGTATCCAAATATTTTTAAAATATTACAAAATTAAAATTAGTAATAAAAAATTTAGATAGATTTAATTTTATAACAAATTTAAAAAATATGAATATAATAGTATTAAACAATTTTAGACACGAAAAACTAAAAAAATTATAACTATAAAAAATAAAATAAGATATTTTAAACTATGAAAATAGAAATAAAAAAGTTATTATCATTAATTTGTTTTATCTCCAAGATTAAATCTTAACAAAAGAAGGTTAACCATTAAGTTACTAGCGAGTGGAAAATGGGTCCAATGAATGGATAGTGTATATATTTACCTATGACACGTATTTATGATCATGTTAAAGCTTTTTTTTCCCCCTTTTTTTAGGATACTTGTTTTTTTCTTAGTAAACCAAAAGAAAATTAAAAAATAATCCGTGTTTGAATTAATTTATTTTAAAATTAATTATTATTTTGGAAAACTTAATTTAAAACCAAAACAAACACATGCCAACTGAGTTTTTCCAAAAGTTACGCTACTCAAACAAGTTGAAGATTTTCAATGAAAAACTACTACGTGAAAACTGATGTGAGAACAAACTAGAGTTTTTAAAAAAATAAATATCAAAGTACGATACCTTCGTTTTTATTCCTTTTTATTTAATTTGGGAGAAGGCTTATATACCTGTTTTTTGGTAAGCAGCTGACAAAGACTTCCGTTGACATACAGCCCAAACTAATGTTAGTTTTTTCTGTTGTTTCATCATTTTCATTCATATTTTTCTTTCTCCTTTATATTAACTTTTACTTTTCATATGAATATCTTTTGCATGTTCATAACCTTTTGCTTTTGTCCTTGATTATTCCTTCATCTTTAATTAAGTGTTCCAAATACTGGTTCAACTAAGTTTAACCAACTTGCTAGATCAGTTTTGCAGAATAGATTAAACTTACTAATTGATTTTTTTTTACAGGGGACACATGTTTAAGAATCAGTCCTCTCATATGAAAAATATATATATATACATATATTATACTCATTTATTTCCCTTATTAATAAACATGGTTTCCTATGGTTGTTACTATTACCGTTTCATATTCTCTGTAATCTCTATTATAAGTAAAAAAAAATTAATTTCACATTAATTAAAAAAATAAGTTAACTTCCTTAATTTTGTTATTCTTATTTAAAAATAATTTTTTCTTAAATAATTTTTTTTATTAAAATTTGATATCAATAATAAAAAAATTATTGGAAATAAAATTTCAGTTAAATGAAAGATATTTTAAAAATAATCTCATTAAATATATTAAAATTAGTTAAAATTTATTTATATTTAAGACTAAAATGTATTAAATTTTTTCTTATATTTAAGACTGAAGTAGTAAGTTTCATTTTTGTAAGTTTGTATAGAAAATTGTAAAACAAAAGTTTTATTTTTCAATTTTACTTTTTTTCTTATAAAAACTTTAACAAACAAGAAATATAATAAAAACAAAAAAAAAAATTCAAACCAAACAATTTATTTATCTTTCTTTTCATATGAAGACTAATTCCTTGATTGAACTTAGTTTAACATACAAAATATTTAATATAAAAATAGAACATGTAATCTTTTGGATAATCATATTATTTGTACAAAACAAAATACTTAATAACTTTGTTAATAATTAATCTTTATTTTTAATTACAATTTCTTCATCTACGACCCAAAACTTTAATGACTTGTTGGTACCAGAACATGTAACCTAATAATTAACTCAAATAACTTAATCCACAATGTCATGTTTATGTACTAGTTATAATATTTTTACAATTATATTTATTATACATTTAGATATATAGACATTTCATCAAATTCAATTAATGACCTAATATTTTTATCATGAAGTTAACGATGAAGTCTATGTTATAGGTGTAAAATATATGTGTAATGATTAATTTTAATTAAAAAGTTGAGTTCACTATCTTCAATAAATGTGTCCTTTCAATTGTATTTTATCTCATGTATGAAACTCGAACTAGATAAAGAATGTAACCTTAAAGAATTTTTCTCCAATTTGGCGTCGACCAGCCTAACCTTGGTGACGATGGGTTCAAGAAGATTTCCAATTTTTCATTTTTTAGTTACAGATTTCCCTTAGTTTAAAACTGAAACAATCAAACCTAAGATATTGAATGAAAACAAAAAAGTCCTATGGTAGCACGTAATCACGCAACAGACATAAAACAAAAGAATAATGATTTTGGCGAGGTCATATCAGAGGTGGTGGTAGGTTCCAATTTGGCAAATGGTTGCACTCAATTCAACCGTGCAAACTTAACGCGTTGAATAACCCCATACACGTCCCATTAACAATGCCATTTCCATCATCATCAAATACCCAAAATTCAATATCTTTTTCAACACACCATTAACATTAATGCCATTCATTGCCATCTCCATGTCCTAATTGCTTTTGCTTTCAATATTCATTCTCACATACACATAAGTTACACAACACCACACAAACTATGCAGCTAACTCACCTGTGCCTTATCATGCCTTCAGATTATGATAAACTAGAACCACTTCATGCAACCCCACAAACCCATAAAGGGGCACAAAAAAAAGTTAATGCCAAAAAACACCTTCAAAGGGCATGTGGAGGCCATGTTGTTGCTACCCTTCATGGTTCTTTGACCAGGTTGTGTGACACAAAGTGGTGGAGCTGTAACTGGAACCTATGCCAACATGAGGCAAGAAAAACCAAGGCCTCATCATGTGTGTTTCATGACATAGAGGGTGTGCAACTCTCTTCCAAGATTGGAAGGGACATCAACAATCCTAGGATTTTCAGCTATGCTGAGCTCTACATAGGGTCAAGGGGTTTCTCTGAGGAGGAAGTTCTAGGAAGTGGAGGGTTTGGCAAAGTGTACAAAGCTGTTATGCCTAGTGATGGAACAGTGGTGGCTGTGAAGTGTTGCTTGGCAGGGAAAGGTGGCCAGTTTGAGAAGACTTTTGCAGCTGAACTAGCAGCAGTGGGACACCTTCGCCACAAGAATCTTGTTCCCTTGAGGGGTTGGTGTGTTTTTGAGGATCAATTTTACCTTGTGTATGACTACATGCCTAATCTCAGCCTTGATAGGGTGCTATTTCGCAAGAACTTGAAGGAAGAGCCACTTGGATGGGTGAGGCGTGGGAAAATTGTGAAGGGTTTAGCGTGTGCATTGCACTATTTGCATGAGCAATTGGAGACTCAAATCATTCATAGGGATGTGAAGACCAGCAATGTGATGCTTGATTCCCACTACAATGCTAGGTTGGGGGACTTTGGCTTGGCAAGGTGGCTCGAGCATGAGCTTGAGTATGAGTATGAGACAAGGAAGGCATCAACATCAAGCAAGTTTGAGCATTTCAGGTTGAGTGAGACAACCAGGGTTGGCGGCACAATTGGGTACTTGCCCCCTGAGAGCTTCCAGAGAAGGAGCATTGCTACCTCAAAATCTGATGTGTTCAGCTTTGGGATAGTTGTGTTGGAGGTGGTGTCTGGAAGGAGGGCTATTGATCTCACATACCCTGATGCGAAAATCATCTTGCTTGATTGGGTCAGAAGGCTTAGTGATGAAGGGAGGCTTGCTGCGGCTGGGGACACAAGGCTAATCGATGGTTCCCACAAGGTTCTTGAGATGGAGCATTTGATTCACATAAGCCTCTTGTGTACACTCCATGACCCTCAATTGAGGCCAAGCATGAAGTGGATTGTGGAAGCACTTTCTGACATGTCAAACAAGTTGCCAACACTCCCGTCATTCCACTCCCATCCTATGTATATCTCCTTGTCCTCCTCTTCTGAGACTAGTCCAAGCAGCACAAAAGGCACTGGCTCAGGCTCAGGAACAGAAAGTTCTAGCACTAGCAATCATACTAGTTCCAATTCCAAATATGTCACAGCCACAGGTGAGACTATATATGTAACTGCTGAAGCTGAACACGGAAACAGCGGAACTAGCTCTTCTAAGAGTAGAAAGAGAATGATGCATCATCAGCCATCATTTGTTGAAACACCTAGGGAGATACCATACAAGGAGATTGTTTCAGCCACAGATTTCTTCTCAGAGTCCAAAAGGGTGGCTGAGCTAGACTTTGGAACTGCATACCACGGCATCCTTGATGGCCACTACCATGTCATGGTGAAACGCCTCGGCTTGAAGACATGCCCTGCATTGCGCCAAAGATTCTCCAATGAGCTGAGGAACTTGGCAAAGCTTCGCCACAGGAATTTGGTGCAGCTTAGAGGGTGGTGCACTGAGCAAGGAGAGATGCTTGTGGTGTATGATTACTCAGCTAGAAGATTTCTCAGTCACCAACTTCATCATAACAATACTAAAAATGGTAATTCTGTCCTCAAATGGCACCACAGGTATAGCATAGTGAAATCACTTGCATCTGCACTTCTCTATCTGCATGAGGATTGGGATGAACAAGTCATTCACAGGAACATAACCTCTTCAGCAGTGACTCTTGAACCTGACATGACCCCAAGACTAGGTAGTTTTGCCCTTGCTGAGTTTTTGTCAAGGAATGAGCACGGTCATCATGTAATCACCAACAAGAGCAAGTCGGTTTGTGGAATTTTCGGCTACATGTCGCCAGAATATGTGGAATCCAACGAGGCAACAGCTGCTGCTGATGTATATAGTTTTGGTGTGGTGGTGCTTGAGATTGTTAGTGGACTTAAGGCTGTGGATTTTAGGCAACCTGAGGTGCTATTGGTAAAGAAGGTTCATGAATTTGAGATGAGAAAAAGACCACTTGAGGCACTAGCAGATATAGGACTAAATGGAGAGTACAATTACCAGGAACTAATGAGATTGGTAAGTTTAGGAGTTGCATGCACCCGTTCTGACCCAAAATCAAGACCAAGTACTAGACAGATAGTAAGCATCCTTGATGGCAATGACAAATTAATCACGGGGGAAAACATGGAGAGCAGAGAAGATTGGAGAGAAAGAAATGGTTGCTCCTTGTCACTGGTTAAGAGAATTCAAGCTCTAGGAATACAATGAAAAGCTGCAGAAGAAAATGAAGGAACAAAATGGGCAACGATGGTTTTTAACATAGAGAAACCTTGTTTGTAACATGGTTTTTTTTTAACATTGTATCTTTGTGCTTTGGCTATTTTTCATAGGGCTGGTCATTGATGCGAGTGGTCGATCTGATCAACCTGAACCACACTGAAGGAGAAAATCTAGGTTTGTTTGTAACATATAATGGACAATGATGATTTGTAACTTAGAGAAAGCTGGTTTGTAACATTGAGAAAGTTTTTTCTAATTTGTGCTTTGGCTATTTTGCAGCTTGTTAGCTATGCTTGATTGTATATAACAAAGAGAAGATTAATGCATTAGTATATTTTTCTGCTATAGCAGGACTTATTCTATACAGTATAGTTTTTATAAATAGATATGTAGACACATCCATATTTTTCGATGTCAAAAACATATTGTATACAATTTTGCCATAATGACAATTTCAAGAGAATGAAAGAAATTATTCTGATTTGAGCAAATTCAAGGTTATACACATTCAACACAACGTAACATCTTACAGTCTTATATGCCGTGTAACTCTTCCTGTGTGATTCTATTCATCCAAATCAATCCCAATTCTTTTGATGAAACTGAAATGGAATGAAAGTGATCTTCCTATTTTTGAACCAATCCATTTCTTCTGTGAGGAAGTTTTTTTTTTTTTTTTTTTTTTTTTTTTTTTATTTTTTTCTCTTTAAAGAAGGGGGGGCAAAAAAAAGAAATGGAAAAAAAAAAGAAAAAGTATTAAAAAATTTTCCAAGATTTGTGAGCACCTCCTTTGATGCATGATGACATTATACAGTGATCAATATATCATTTTCAAGATCAAACAGAAAAGCATAACATTGAGATTCTGCTGAATACGTTATCAGATAATGGAGATTCTAGTAGATGAATGAGGCATAGGCGTGGAAGAACAATGAATTGAAAATTGTGTTATTTTAGTCTTTTAAAGTTTTTTCGTTTACACAACTTAGTCCTTTGAAAGATGAAATTGTTTACGAATTTACACTTGGAGATACCAATAAATGTGCACTTATAAAAACCAAAACAAAGAGTTTTCAAATTTGAGGACCAAAACTATACATTAACTCACAATAAATGCATTCAATTGTTTGCACTCGCCTCCATCAACATCACAGTAATTAGAAATATAATAATAATAAAAAAAAAGTTACACGCATTAAGCAATCAACCAACTAAATACAAGTCGATAGTTTAAACATGAAGAAATCATATCAACTCCCTTTTCTTCCAACTACTATCAATTAACCAACATCATACGTACATACAAGCTTCACAAAATTCTTTGTTTTTAGTTTAGCTTCACAAAATCCTTGAATACGATAAATTTGCAGCATTTGCTATCTAATAATTCTGATCAAGTACAAACTCTTCAAACTTTGTGCAGTACTTTTTGTTTTCAACTAGTATCTTACCCCAGCGATGCAAGGTCTTTTTTGTCTTTAAAATTAAAATATAGAAAAAATTAGTAACATGATAGCAAATAAAATTTTAAATTAAAATATTTAAATTACAAAATAATAATAATTTTAAAGAAAAATGATATAATATAAAAATATATTAATATTAAGTGTAAATAATAATATTTTAAATTTAAGTCATTCAGGCTTTATTGAATAATTCTCCTACTAAGGTTTTTTTTTAAAAAACAATTTCCAAAGTTAATTCAAAATATATAAAATTATATACAAATTATAAATTGTAAATCTATAAAAAATAATACATTGAATTTTTCTTTTACAAAAAATAAATCAAAATAAAAATATTAATGTCTTATGTTAAAATATGTGTTAATTTTTTAAGATATTTCCCAATTATATGCAAGTATATACATATAATTTTAAAATACCATTCACACCATCGAACATCCATGCTAAAAACGATTATACATGTGTTTGTTATACTTTAACCACTAATGAAATAAAACACTACTCCATAGAGACTTTTAGGGTGAGGGATCATGTGGACTATCCCTTAATCATGGTAAATATCAACATCAACACCTATTTCAGCCCAAGGTGGCATATGTCAAAAACCATTTGAAGATATCCAATAAGCAAATATTCTTTTTTATTTTTCGCAAGTTCCAAACTAGCAGTAACTCCACCACATGATCCTTACCAAATGATCCCATCAAAGAATAAACAAATACCTATTTCCTCGTAGTATTCTCGAAATCTAAGCACATCTCTATATTCTTTTAGAAATTTACAACTTATTTTTATTATGGAGTTCCAAAATGCATACATTTATTCTTTAATTTTGGTCTAAAAGAATATTATATTTTTTCATCACATTATAAAACTCTTAACTTTTATAATTATGATTCGCGAGTATGAATTTATTCAAAATGAACATTTTGTATAAAAATAATTAAAATATCTTAATTTAAATAAAATAGGATTCTAATGTGAATTTAGATAATAAATTTTGTAATTCACCCAAACAACTAAATTTTTATAAAGCTTGCAATGTTATTGGTCAAATAGTGTAACGCCCCTTTTTTTATGATTATTATTATTATAATTAATTAACATCAGAGATAGCGCGCGAGTATTTATTTATAGCGTAATGACTCTAGGGAGTTACAATTTAATCATACAATAATAATTCCCATACAACACTTTCATAATAAGTTCTCATAAAGTAAAAGTCATACATAATTCAAATAGGAAATACAAATTTCTTAAAACATCATATTTTTTTTTTTAACTTGATCTAATCTAATCGGACGCTTCTGATGGATCCTCCTCATCCGTTGGCTCCTCCCTGTGACTCCCATTGCCAGCCTGAAATGACCTCATTAAGGATGGTGGTGGTTGAGGAGCCGGTGACCTTCTCTTATCGACAGGTATGTTCAGGAGCCTAGGCGGCGAGGTATGAGAAAGAACTATTGGTAGATCCATGTGATGAAACTGCTAGGGCACCACTATGTTTGTGGGTCTGAAAGCAAAGCGGACATATCCTATGAATGTGTCGTCACCCTGGACTCGATCGTAGGTCCATCTTCCCTCCAAAGGCAGGATTGTTAGGTGAAAAAGTGGTTTGAACTCCTTTGCCATGTTTGATATGAAAGAATGGGGGGTGTAGAAGTGAGTCATCAATTTAGAATTAGGTTGAAGATAAAAGGTATCCTTTTCTATCATTAACTCTCATATCCCCGTTCGTGCCTAAGTAGGTTTTCTACATCGTTGTTGTGCCCTTCGTTGCCTCCTTTACTACTAGCTCCGAGAGGACTTACACGAGCGTATCATTTAATGTCCAATTTGCAACTTT
>JAMLFT010007297.1:0-15004 GCA_026544285.1 Pachyrhizus erosus
AATAAAAAAATAATTTTAATATAAAATTTATATTTATTATATTATTATTTAACAAATAAAATTAATATCAGAATTAAAATGAAAATGAATTAAATAAAAAAAAGAACCAAAGAGATATTTGATTCCTCTTATAAAAATACTTAATTAATCTTGATGAGTATATGGTGACGGGTCTATGCCTACAGGAGAGTCATGTCCAGCTCTATTTGTACCTTGTGTCTTCAGAGGAAGATCAGATGATCCTCTCAGAAAATTTCAATCAGTGCCGCCCAACACCCAAGCCAATCAATTTATTATTCCGTGCTGTCAGTCAGCAAAATACATACTATTACTTTATACAAAAAAAATAATTGAAAACTAAACTCGACCAAATTATAAATGAGTGCCCTAGTTTTGCCTCATGTGGCTCTTTCACACTGCTACTTCTGTTTGGCCTTTTCATTAACCACTAAACAGTAAATACAAATGCAAGGACAGCACGCGCCCACAAAGAAAACAATGGCATCAAACTGCCAATTAAGACAAACAAACCCAAATCCTCTCTCACGTTACAGATCAATGGAGTGAGCAGACACACTTTGAACCACTCCATACCCTATGTACCCTAGGGGAACCCTCACCCTACTCTCATACCCCATACAACCTTCTCCCTGCAATTCCACACCACCCAACTGCCCCATCCAAAGGACAAACAACTATATTCACATTTTTCTTACATTAGCTTCCAGGGGATGTAACTTCCAACTTTCATGCTTTCTTTTATAAGTGGTCCTCCTTCCGACTTCTTGTTTGCTTGGACCATTCAATACATGGCCTTTCAGGTCTTAAACTGCCCGCTATTTCTTTTGACAAGGAATTGAAAGAGAGACCTTCTTTCATTCCACTATCATATAATGGAGATACATCACTAATATTATTAAATTACATGTTAGATCCACCTAGAAAATTATTAATATCCTTTTCTTTTTCTTGTGTAATTAAAGTTATTCATTTTATAAATAAATATTTTTTTTTAATGAATCTAAATTTATGATAATGTTAATAAATCTAACTTTTATTTCTTGTACACTTACTATATAGACCCGAATGATTAACAATTTTTGGGTGAAAGAGATTTGAACTGGCATTGTTTCGTTAAGAAAGTTAGAATTCGTATGAGATTCTTAACCAGCTAGCTGTATTAACTTAACTTGCATGGGCCTAGAATCATTGGCGTATAGTAGAGGGAACCATGGGGGTGCACCGGCCCAGATGTCTCGTTTGCATGTTGAGGCATCACGTCACGTGGAACCCCCTTTACACGCTTCTAGCAATCGCTGACAGCAACTGCTAGTGTGATTTTGTGAGTCTAGTGCAGGAGGCAATGCTTCTAAGGTTGAATTGTTGGGACTAGTGCAGGGGGCAGCGTGGCTTAAACACAGACCTTAAAACTACAATATTCAATCTCTCTCATTTGTTCCATGATTAAGCATCTGAATATATATATATTACTAACGCGCATAGGTAAGGGAAACATTTTTGGTTAGTTTCTGTCTCTGTGTATAATGCTACCAATAATTTGTTATTGCTTTTTATTCATTTATCCTTGCGACTTGCGAGATAGATTCGGCATATTTTGAATAATAACTCCCTGTCTGTTCCCTTTGTCGGTCTTTTATTGATTTCTGCATCCGTGTCTCATTCTGATGTGATAAGAGAATGAGAGCTTCTATAATAATTTTTCTATTTTTATTTATTATATGCGCACTCATTTTATTTTATGTCTTTAATTATAAAAAAATAATTGTAAGGATTTATTCCATAAAAGAGAATTATGTCATGTAATTGCACACTGGGATACGGTCCACTATATTAAATTAAGTATTAAATCTTTCAAGCGAACCGCGTGCCGTACCTCGATTCCTTCCAGCATCAAAGTTCTCCTGGGAATCTATTTTGATAAGCACTATGAATGTCACGTTTAATGTAATACTCAGATTGTCTAAACCATTAGCAATGTGGATGTAATCTTAGTGCTAAATTTTTTCTATAGCAATCTTTGGGCCAATTAATGATGTACCTAATCGAGACCACGTTGTATTTTTTTTTTATATAATAAAGTTTAGTTTCAAAGTTAAGATTGTAATAAAGTTCTTAACATAATAAATTTACATATAAATCTTTTAAAAACATGCTGTCTTTATGGGATAACTTTTTGTGTTATCGTCTTTTATGTTATTATTTATAATATTGTAATTAACTTCCGTATAAAATGTCTCAGATTGCTTTATTATATAAACTGATCGTTCGCTGCCTTACAACTAATACAAAAAGATCTATTTTCAGTCCAAATAGCTATTAGTGAACGCGTAATATTATTTTTACAATAAATCTTAATAACATTTTCTAGAAAGGTAAAAAGATAAGAAAAAGAAAGAAAGAAATATGAAATAAAATAAGTATATTGTAAAAAGAAAAATGAGTGTATAAAAAAATTATAAAATATAATTTATCTAACGAAAATTCAAAGTAAGGAGAAGGAAGAAGAATGGAAAATCCGGAATTTGGGGTGGACCCAGCCTGCTCTTGTGCTCTATGTCTTTGATTTGACTACAAGTTCTTCAAGCCAGCAGAGAAGTGTACGTTCAGATTTGCTTTCCATCTCTGTCACCCCGTAATGAAAGCACGTTCATAAGATAAGAACGCTTCAACTCCTTCTACTCACGTTTATGGGGCGTGTATCTAACGCTCCTCTCTCCTTTAGATTAACTCCTTTTTTTTTTTTTTAACGTTTTAATAATAAACGTGTTTTAACATCAATTTGTAATTACAATTAATTTGAATATATATATTAATCATGTCCAACAGTTTAAAATTAATTATAAAAAATAGTTTTCTCAACTTTAAAATAAACTAGACGTAACTCAATAATGTGTATGCTTGATAAACAAATATTTAGTCCTGTTTATTTTTGTGTAAGAAAGTCGGTTCTCGGAGTAATTTTAATAAAAAAACAAATAATTCCAATTTAAATTTATAATTGAGATTAATTTCGACATATATTTCAATTTTATTTAATGATTTAAAATCAATTTTGTCTTCGCATAAAATAAACGAGTCCTTAGGCTTTTATTTAAAAATAATTTTGATGTTTTGAAAATAATTAATTCAATTAGTAGAAAAATTACTTTTCAAATTCCCTAAAAATGAAAAGGCAAATTTATTATCATCCATTATAGATGATGTATGTAAGATTATTAAATTATAATAAAATATTTAAAATAATTTATAATTAATGATATAAAAATATTTACAAACTTCTAAAATAGTAAATAGAAGATGGAGCGTCAAACCATGTCAGGTCAGGCATGGTAACCATTTATTGAAGAAATAATATAAAATTTATGTCGTCATAATTACGTAATTAATCCTTAAAAAGGCAATGTCCTTCCAACGAAATTTTGATATCAATTTGACAAGAGTCAAACTCATATTTATAAAAGAACATGAAAACTTTCTTGCAGATCTTTTGTTATTAATGTATTGCTTGGTAATCTCTAGACATCTAACAAATATGTTTTGTCCTAGTAAAACAAGATTAATGGATTTTGATGTTAAGCCCAAGTTGTATATTGAGACTTCCTATCTGTCCAACGAAGAATAATAATGCAATTATTATGCAACGATATTTGATATTCTTAACAGATACCTTAATTTCTTTATTACTTTTTCGCATGATCAGTGTAAGGTATTTTTTGGGATACCCATGACCTTTTTCAGTGATTAACACCTTCAAGTATATTTTTAGTTCCTAGTTATTTTTAATAAAATTACACATTTATCATAAGTCTTATATTTAATAATTTATAATTCATATAATATATTTATTAAAGAATGTTCACAATAGACTATTTAGTATATTACTTTCAATATATTTAATTATTAAATAAAAATTTACATAAATTTTATTAAATAAAAAATAAAATTCACTAAATAATCAATGAAATCTATATTGTTTAATAAGATTTACATAAATTTTACTTAATAACAAATGTTGTATTATTAATATCATTCTCGTATCCATTGAGATAAGATAATTATTCTTTTTAATTAGATTTTAACAAAATTATTTCATATTTAAATTTTATGCTGATCACTCATAAAAAGAATGATCCACTAAACAAAATTTAAATATATCATATGATATAATTGAAAGGATCCATTCTTTTTTAAAGATATCTTATCAATTATTAATATTTTTTTTAGTTTAAATTATGAAAATTAATTTCTTTAAGAAAATATTGTGTTTGAATGTTAAAATAGATGTTTGGGGAGTTTGTGTCATCATTTATCTAATTTAATTTAAACAAGTATCATATACTGAGATTTTTTTTTATTTAAAAAAAGTAGCCCAAGAATTCTAAACAGGGGATGGATATCTTCCTCTATAGTTGGATAAGTTTTGGAAATTTTCATTTAGAAATTGAAATATTTGTTATCTTCTAATTTATATTCTCGCAAACAAATCTTTGAATGAGAAATACTTAATAGTTAAATAAAGTTCTGAAAAATCAATCAAGGTTAGGTAAGTGAAAATGTTATAAGCACGCGATTAAAAACACCATTAATTACTTATTTGGATTATCTAGTTAAATACATAAAACAGTGCTTTGTTCAGATATTAAACTAAGTATAGTGTATAACATGAAGTGATTTAAGTGAGCTAGATTTAATTTATTATTTTTTAGAATGACTAAACTCAAAAAAGGAATTAGGATTTGAAGAAAGAAAAGGAATATTTAAGGAAGCGTGAATCAGTGGATAGTGGTAGAAAATCCTGAAGATCGACAATAGAATCTAAGCAGTGGATGGAGCCAAAATGAAAGTTGAAAGGTGCAGAACAGTGAGTAGTATTAGTAAGTGGGATTTAAAATTTATTTCCATGGGACTGGGCTGGGGGTCCATGAAGTAAGTGGATTTTGAATGGTATGCGCGTGAATAAGAATGGTTTGGTGGGGGAATGAACAAGTAAACAAGGAGGCAATTGGGTCGGCAAAAAGGCAAACATTGATACGGACACCCTAGCCCTTCTTCCCAACATCTTGTCCCATACCCTGAACTCCCCTATCCTATTCTTCTCTTTCTCTTTCTATTTCTATGCCTCCCTCACTCTCTCATATTTCATTCCATTCCCATTCTATCTTACAAATTAAAACCCCCATCCCCAGCACTTACTCTGTCTCACATCTCCACTATATATACACACACACACATTCTCTCTTTTCTTCTTATTGTTGGTTACTATACTAGGCACTTGACAAACATTTGCATGGAATTGATGGAGCTTCAACTCGGTCTCGCTCTCCCAACCAATCCCTCCAAATTCCTAGACCTCAATTCTCGTTCCTACGACCCTTTCAATCACAAAAAGCGTACCTTCTCCCAACTCTTGGTCCATGCAGCAGAAAGTACCCACACGGACGTTATGCTTCCTACTCTGTCTCTCCTCCCTTTAACGCCAAACCACGACGGTCAAGATTACCATAGCCAATGCTCTAACATCACCAAGTACGTACTCCTACTAATTCTCTCACTTAATTTCTCTTCTTCATTTGATCACGTTAACGTGATCACCTCAAAACGTGCTATTGTTTTTGACCTTGTATTATTGTTTCATATTTAGGGATGATGAGGAGTGTGTAGTGGGTTGGCCGCCCGTGAACTATTGGAGGAAGAAACTTTGTGTAGATAACTGTGGAGACGAGGTTGTAGGGAATAATGATCACATGGTATGGGTTGATCATCATCATGGCCATCATCACTCTGCTTCTGCTTCTGCTGGCATCGGAGGATCATCCAATACTCACTACGTCAAGGTCAAGATGGAAGGCGTGGGAATTGCACGGAAGGTTGATCTCAGCACGCACCAATCATTTCAGACGCTCAAGGAAACCTTGATGGACATGTTTGGAAAATGTAAGTACAACTATATAAGTTTGTATATATATGCCAAAGTTGATTATGCCAAATTACTAATTAATTGATTTGAAACAGGTCATCAACAATCAAACAGCTATGAACTGGCTTATCAGGACAAAGAAGGTGACTGGCTTCTCGCACAAGATGTACCGTGGAGGCAAGTGCAACCTACCTATGACCTTTCAAATTTTCAACCAAATCAAAGCCCTACCAATTTCATTATTAATTCAACTCGTTCCACGTAATTAGGATTTTGCTACCCATTGTAATTAGTTAGAAGTAATATTTTGATTGAAAATCTAGCTAGCGAAAATGTATGGATAACATTGGCAAAACAGTAATAAGTGTAACTAACAAGTATGTTTGGGTTCTAATCTGCAGAAGTTTCGTTGGGTGTGCACAGCGACTCAAATTGGTAAAGAGCAGCAGATAAATGGCAACAAAATCTCCAATCTACTGCTTGTCAACTTTGTCGGCCCAGCCTTAGAAAGCCAGATGACGTTTGGTTTTTTCCTTTTTGGTTAACTGTATCTAATCCAGCTTAATTTGCGTGCAAGTATAACAACTTCCTAGTACTTAGTTTTTGTATCAAACATATTATTAATGTTTTGTTACAATATAGTTAGAGACAATATGAATATAATATAAATACATAGTAATAGTTTATGACCTGCGTACATTTATATGTATTCTCTCGTCTTCTATTTATTGCTTTACCTTTGGCATAAGGTTATATATATATATATTTTTTAATTCAATTAAAACTTTTAAACTATAATACATGTTTTTAAGTATAGTCTTATGTTTACCTAGTTTTTTAATCTTTTATTCCTATAAATTTATTATAAATGAGCTAATCCCTCCAATTACTGTCAGTAAATTACTTACATGTATTTGGTACGGTATCAAATGTCTTTTGACGCATGTATAGTCCAGGTAGAACTCGGTATACGATTTTATCCATATGTTTAAGTTGGCTCTCACTTATAGTCTCTCTATTCAATTTATAATGTAAACAATCTGTGACTATTTTGCTTATCTCGTAGATTTTTAGGCAAGTCTGCAATCCATATTAAAATATAAAAAACAAAATTATCTTTTTAAAAATAATTCATAGATAAGCTCATAGAGAGTGGATAAACTTGTTTGATTCACGAGTTAAATAAGGCAGGCTAAAGAGTTTGTTTTTCAAATGAACTTCGAAATAAAAAAGTTTGAAGCTTGTGTGGACTACGAGTTATACCAGCGGCCTACGCGTATAAGCCGAAGTGCTTAACTTTAAGCCCAAGCAATAAATGGTTGTTTCAGCATAATGAATGTGGATTTTAAACTTAACACGCATAAAAGATAATCCACACATATACTTAAACTTTGTGTGTGTTGTGTTGGATCATTTAGGTAGTTTCGTGGATCTAGATTTTTTATATAAATGAATTTTATGACAAAATAATTCTTTTTTGTAATTCTCTAGCTTGTTTACACCACATTATCTTTACTCAAATTAAAGAAAAAAATTTTACTTGATAGAGAAAGTATGTCAAGTGAAATCTTTTATTATTGAGAGAAATGAGAATTATAAATATGATCATTATATTTTATACTCTTGAAATTCCTGCTTTTGTTGGATTATTTATATTTGTATTTATATATATTATAATCTCATTTCGTGAATTTCTTCGTTCAAAAAATAAAAATAACATGATCAAATTATTTTTTTTACTATTTTTTAAATTAGATAAATTTTGATTAATTGTGTATTTATAGTCCTAGGATTTAGAGTATTATTTTTTATTTGATATCTTTGAATTTCATATTTGAAGTTGGGATCGAATTGATTCATTAAAAATAATTAATTTAATGCATTTTTTTTATGTAACTATAAGTATTATATTGAATTTGAATCAAATTTTGTATCTTATTTGTGTGATTAAGATTAAAAAATGTATAAGATTTTAAGTGATCATTTGATTATTAATTAATTTTAAATTTTAATCCTAATAATCAAATGTAGTTGTATGGTCTACATTTATATAGTCATAATTTTTTCACAATAAGTTCTTATTTGATATTTTCTCTTTCTACACTAACATACATATTAAGTTATAATATTTTTTTATTTATAAAAAAAAATATGTATAAGAGATTTATAACAATTCACATGTACTTGCTCAACCAACTGAACTATATCCCTTGATACATCAAATTATAGTATTTGTGAGAAAAGTAACTATGACCTTGGATCAAAAAATGAAAAGATAAGATTAAAAGATAAATTCATGTAAGTGACCATGTGATTTAATAACTTTTTATCCTAACAAGCACATATAAAAGTTTCAATTATATTAGTGTAATTTAATTATATCAACTATTATATCATTAAATAACTTTTAATTCAACAATTTTATCTTAAAACTCATCAATTAATTAAAAATTTCTTTTATATAGTTTATATTAAAAAATATAAATATAAAAATAATTATATCTTACTGATATACATTAAAATTAATGTAATATATTATTATTTAATTATAAAATATTTAATATAAAAAATACATTTTATATATGAAAAATGGTATAGATAAGATTGGGATATAGATACCTCCCTTAAAACTTAATTTCGATAACAGTTGAACTACAGTATATTAAATTTAGCATAATAGAAACATAGATACGTTAGCACAACAATAACTATGTTTTTCCTAGTTTTAATACAGTATAAGTGATGTAGCTGAAAAGAATAAAAAGATAGGTAGAAAATATTGTTCAATTTTTCATACAATAAATATAAACATACAATCACTTTTCTCTTCTATCTTTCTTTTCTTTTTCTATTTTATCACATATACTATATTAAAATAATATTACATAAATTGATTAAATGTTTATATTTATTATAGGAAAAAATATATTAAATAATAAATTAGATAATTTATTTTTTAAAGTTTCCATAAATTAAATTTAAGAATTACTTTTTAATAGATTCCGTGAACGAGAACACAACTTCAATTATTTTTTATAGTGAAGCCATGAATGAGAACATGGCTTCAAATTTTTTTAAAATTTCTTTCATCTGAATTGAAGTCGTACAATAGAACACAACCTTCATTTTTAAAAAAAAATAAAACTTACGTGGATGAACTAATAATAAAAATAAATTTAAAATTTTAAAGAAAATATTAAAAACTAAATAAGAAATAAAAAGTAAATATAGAACTTAAAAATATTTTTAAAAATTAAAAACTAAATATAAGAAAATTAATAGTCGTATAGTAAAAAAAATAAAAATAAAAATAGCAAGTTTAATATATACGAATTCGTATAAACCAAAGAGAGCACATGATCAACAACTCCATAAGGTGACTAAATACATGTTGAATAATTATAAATATTTAACTATTTTTTACTCCCATCTCGTAAATAATTTTGAACAGATTTTCATGTTTTTTTCATGTTTCTCATATGGTCGTCTAAGCCTAATATGACCCAGTTCAACCCATCTAGTATGACAGTGAGAAATCCCTTCTTCAACCTCAAACTTATGTAAACGTGCGTTCAACCTCCAACGTGGTGAAGTGGAGGGATGAAAACAAAGAGGATGATGATGGAGCAAGTGTAGGAAGTGATGAATTAGAAAAGAAGCAGGAATTGTTTGCAGAAGATGGTATGAATATTTATGGAACTGTCTATGGCGGAGTGGGTGAAGCTGTCCCTTCAAGTCTCAGTATTAGGAAGCGATTTTTTGAAATGTTGGAGGGTACCAACTTGTCGCATTATGAGCATATGTGTAAGGAGATATTGAATGACATGAAGAGGGATTTTTCAACACAACGGGAATTATGGGACTGGCTTGCAAGGCTACAGGGTTTAATTTATCCAATATTTCTTCGTTCCTTGATCATTGGATATTTGAACAGTGTCTTGGTTAGAATTATCTGGCTTTCTTTTTCCAATTTGGAATTCGACATTCTCTGTTATTAGATGTTCATGCAGTTTATCTTTATTTAGCTAAGCTTGAATTGATTTTTCCTTCACTTGAACTATTTTGTATAATATTAAAACCAAAGGTCCTATAATCAATTTATCTTTTTAACCTTCACTCAATACAGGCACTTAAATTCTATGCAAATCAAAGACAATATTTTGATAAATTGGTGGAGATTTCTGTTGTTACTTTGGTCAGAGATGGTGGCAGTGAAAATGGATTTTCCATTTCTTCTGCCATTGTAAGTTTTATACTTCAAAAAGATGGAATTCAGCAGAGCAGAGATTTCTATAAACGGTGGAGAATTTTTTATCTTGTATCTATAATTCCTCAACTGTTTCTCATTGAAGATTACTCTACCGCATCCTGGCCTTGCTTTATATAGACATTGCATTGACCTGGAAGCAAACCTTGTTGGATTTGGTTTGTACCTTTGTGTAGCGGATAGTTTATCATCTTCGACACTATTTTTCGGGGTTGATTATGCAGGTGGGAACATTAGAAAAGGCTACTGCTATCATTGGCGTGCGAGGAGAGGAGAGTACTCAAAGATGTTAGTGAATTTATCGTTTGACCATGACTAATGGAATTCAATTTTAAACACTTTGTTTATTTGATTTTTCTTCAGAAATTTATTCTTTTTGACAAGTCTAGTTTAGACCCAAATTTGATTTTCCTCCCTAAGAGGTGAGGAATAGAGCTTCCTCCTCCTCTCCCAAAAGCTAATTAACTGTGTCTGTATTATACCCTCGCTCCCCTGTATGCGTATGTTGGTCATGCTAATGAGAAAGATGTTAAATGTATATTCTTATACACAATGGAGCCAGTGCTTGTAAAAGACTTCCAAATATAATTGTGTCAAGTTACCGTGTGTAGGCATAATAAGTTGCAGGTGGAAAATTGATTGCAAATGGCTACAACAACAATTTTGGTAGATAATAATCTTTTAGGGGCGGAAACGTACTACTAGAAACATAAAAAGGGAAAGAAAAGGAAAATTGAGAAAAAAGAAGAAGAAAGGATGGCAATCTCAACAAGCCATTCCTTTCATAAAATATGCGTTTGCTATAAGACCACAGAAGCCTTTCCACTGAAGTCTCGCTTCCTCTAATAATGGAGGTGTAGATGACCATCTAACAATAGTTGGTTGGGGTGTACACAAGATGCTGATGAATATAATGCGTAACCAGAGAATGCATTCATCAACCTGCATGACAGCATAGAACAAGGTAATTGAGATCTAGCAGGATTGACCAACAAAATAAAGGTAACATTATTGGTGATGATGCTAGTGATACTAACTTGGGTGTGATCACACATAGTAGAGCTCAGAGGAGAGGGGTTGTTTCATAGAAGTAGAAAGCCATGGTCATAGATTGATCAAGATGATCGATATAAATGGGGAACATGTATTACAGGAAGCACGGAAGCATCTAACAGAAACTAGAGCTTGCTAGGATGGTATCAATTGGTTACTGCTAAGTGAATTAACAAACTAAAAAGCTTATTATAGTTTGGTTAAGGTGGTTCTAAGTTTTTATATTTGTTTTTAATTGTAATTTTTTAAATAAAATGTGTTTAGCAAAAATAACCTTGAAATGATTTTTAACTCAATTTAAAAATATTTTTAATTTCACTTTTCAAAATCAAGAAAAAATGATTTAGGAATTTGATTTTTAGTTTTTAAAAAAATAAACTTTTCCTACATTTGACAACAACTTTTTTTGTTGACACCACATTGGTACCATCACTGTCAACATCATCACTACCGATATTGCACTAACATTGTTATCACTAACATCGTCACCCTCATTACTATCAACACCATCACCAACATTGTCATTGTTACTATCCTTATAGTCATTATCATTATAACCATCACCACTAGCACTACATATGTTGTATGAAGAACGATACTCCTCATCTAATTAAACAGAATCTTACAACCCGCACTAAACATTATGCTAAAACATATCAATCAACAAAAGCACTAATAAATCAACTACCTATCTTTTCTTGTTTTTGGAAAAGTTATGCAATAAATGGGCTTGAAAGAAGTAAGAATCTTAATTATTTTCATCCAAAAATCATAGACTTCACTCTCTCTTCTTGTTTTTTTTACATACCTGTGATGCCATAATCAACTATCTCATTAAGACTTTAATCACTTTCTTCATTCTCTCCAAGTGCTATAACACTCTCTCCTTTAACAAAGCCTCCATTGTTCCCTGTTAGATCAAGGATGAGGCATGCTCAACACCATTAAGGCTAGAGCTCCTTTGGGCTTCACTACTATAGAGGGCATTATTATTGCTGATATTGTATGTGGCGAGACATGAGTTTTGGCCTTAAAAATACTTTATTTTCTATACATTATTTTGGAAAAACTCATATTTTTGTGCTAAGTGTGTAATAAGAATTTTCTTAAGAGAATAAACATGAAAATAGGTCAAAAAAATGACAAGTTAAAAATTATGTGGACATTTCTTAAAGAACAAGGTTGTGCAACTTATAATACAACCATGCTAATTCATGGAGGACCTCATTTGAAAGTGAAGTGTACGTTTATGCTTTCTCTAACACACCTTAAGAGTATGACCATGCTAAATTTCAATACAATAATAATAAATTTGAATTTTGAATCGTTCACGCTATAATCGTGCTAATTTGAGCTTAGTTGTGTTGGACTTCATGCCCCTTAAGTTAAAACAAAATGTGGTTATAAATAGAAAAAGAGAAGTCAAAATCAAGGATCTTTTACTTGTTTTGAATTTAGAGGTTTGTGAATGAGTCAATGCCTTGGAAGGAGATTCAATGGATAAGAAGAAGAAGAATGTGAAGGACATCATAGGATTTTTTATACGTAAAAGTTCTTACTCTTTTTTTTTTTTACAACAATTTCTTACTATCTTTTATTCTTTATATACATGGTGTTGATTATTTGTCTTTATGTACCTATGGTTGTTGGATTTTTCTTTTCTAGGATTATGATGTAATTGTGCTTGTAAACCTCAATTCCTCATTTTAGTATAATTTCATTATTAATTAGTCAATTGGATTATTCTATTTCTTTTAATTATTTTAGAATTGATCACTCTAATGCATCAGTCAGTTATTTTTTAATGACTATCTAGTTTTAATTAAAAAAAACTATAGAACAATCGAATTTATAAAATAGCAAATGACCAAAGGTGTTTGTAAGCTTCTAACTATGTTAATAATTTTTAATCATTCTCTCTATGATTATGTTTTCCTTCAATTTGAATCCTAAATGACTAAATAGAAATTAAATTTGGAAAAATATTGTGAATGGCATTTTATTAAAACCTGTTATCAATTTTAAGCAAAAGTTAACAGTTGAAAATTAACTAAGAAATCAATTAAAATAGAAATTTGGAAAATTTATTTGCATGATTGAAATCACAATCCTAGACTCCCTTATTCATTAATCTTGTAAATTGTTTATTGCTTGCTTCTTGAATTCTATTTTTCTAAGGAGTAATTAATATTACCTTTTTCGACCTGATAGTTAAAATTGAATTATTTAGTTTATTGTGAAATTAGATTATTTGGGAATTGTCTTTAGTCCTTTAGGTAGATATCTAGAATTAAGTTCATTGTTATTACTATGATGGTATTCTTGTCCTTAAGTACACATTTATATGCATCACCTGTTGTTTTGACTAAGTGTGTGTTTAGATGACATTTCACCATTTGTCTCTTTCTTTTCACTAAGTCTTAGAATTATGGGTTAAATCTTAGAATTATAGGTTATGGGTCTAACTTAACCCTACCAAATTAGTTTGTAAGATGAGGATTGTCCCTCACTTATATATACTAATTTGGTTTGATCATTAATCGATGAGAGATCTCCAACACACCCCTCTTATGTCGAGGAGTAGATGTCTCAAGCACGAATTTACAAGGGAATATTTGTGAGTGATCTAATAGTGGCCCGATAGCAAGTGACGTGATAGGCTTAATAACACTATAGGATCTCCAACACATCTCCTTCACGTTGAGGACTAGACATCTCTAACAGCCCTCCTTACAAAGCTTAGTATGGATAATACAAGTGCAAATCAAAGAAAAATACAATGAAGAATGTCATAAATACATCAACTAAAAGAAATACAATCAATAACAAGAACTATCTAACATAGTATACAAAGGCTTAATCATTAAGCAAAAGCCATAATTTAGAGGCATTCCACTTAATAGAAGCAAACATGCATGCTTGACCACTCAAAAGGTAGAAGCACAACAATGGTAACTACTTAACTACCATAAGGTTGAAGCAACAAGCTTAAACATCAAGAGCATAAGCCAAATGATGCTTAACCACTCGAGCATAAGCAATACATCTCAATGCTTAACCATCCAACAAGACAAAAGTTGAAAACATAATCCCAATGTTGAACCACCATACAAGGCAGAAGCTTAAATCATCAAAGCCAAACAGGCTAAATAGCAATTAAATCATCAAAGAAGTAAATCATCAAATAGTTGGTGTGCAAAAGAAACAACCAAGTAGAAAATCACTAAACAATTAAGAAACCTCTAAATATAATCTTCATCCACCAAAAATTCATACACAATGAACAAAAATTTTAGTTGGAAACCAACAATTCATCAATGGAGAAACTAATGATAAAGACATTGTTGGTGATTTCAACTCATTGTCACAAAAATATTTTCGATCTCAAATTAAAAGTCAATAGTTCCATGTTAAATAATTTCCTCTCTTCAAGAAAACCAATATCGTGTTGTATAAAACTAATTTCAAGAATCAAAGTTGAAGACTAGTAACCAATAATGAAAACCAAAAAATACAAGTACGTGTCCTCCAAAATTGAACCAAATATAATAAAAATATTGTCACATAATTATTTAATAACATCAATAAATGATAGGGACTAAAACCTTAATGTAAAAATAAAGTTAAAAAATCTTGATTAGTCAAACTTTTGTTTAAGGACTAAAACTTAAATTTTAAAAAAGTTTAAGGAACAAATAAAAATATAATTAATCTAAAATAAAAAAATATAAATTAAAAAAAATTAT
>JAMLFT010007298.1:0-15000 GCA_026544285.1 Pachyrhizus erosus
TAATATATTTATAATATTATATATCTACATATAATATTATATCATATATATATATATATATTTATTTATTTATTTATTTATTTATAAATGTAACATAATAGAAAAATATATTAGTTAAAAGTAAAAAGCGGTGAACGACTTTTACAAGACAATAATTAATTAAGATGGCAAGAATTGGAGAGTCGGAGATAAGAGAAGAGGAGAAATAAAATATATTGTAGGTATTTTTGTTTTTAATATATTTTACATTTAAGATAAAAATATTATCTCATGATTTAGTAAATAACAAATTTTTACATTTTATAATTTGATGATGTTTCACTTTTTTTTTGTTTTATCTATAATATTTTTAAAATTAAACATGAGACAAGTAATTTTGTGTGTATTTTCTTTTAAATTTATGTAAATCAAATAAACTTTTATGATAATAAATTAATAAATGCATGATTTAATTAAATTTTGTAAACTTAAGTTTAAATTAAAAAAACAACCGGTCTTATTTTTTCAAAATTGAATTTGCCGACAAAATTTTAATATGTAAACATATTTTTAAAAATAACAAAATATGTCACAAAATTAAATTTACTTTCTAAAAACATATTCAACACTCAAAAGTACTCTCTCTTTTTGGGTGCAGATTTAAATTAAAGTTTATAAATTTGAGTTTGAATTGAAAAAATAACTTAAACTTATTTTTACAAAACTGAATTTATAAATAAAATTTTAATACACAAACGTACTTTTAAATATCCAAAAGTACTTTTTAAACTATTAACCAGTCGTATCCTAGTACATCCACTATGATCCATTGTTTGATACAGTAAATTTTCTAATAAATAATGGAGATACACCAGATTCATTTTTGTTTCTTAAATCTTAAGCACATCCTTTACTAAAAGCAAATACACTCAAATTCAAAATATGCACAGAATGGTAAAACTAGCTCTGCCAAAGGCTTCCAAAGGAGTTTTTTTCGTACCTAAAACTCAACCTCAAAACCTTAATGAAAATTACGTAAGTACCCCTTGAACAAATTACCTTATTCAATTTCATTGAATTATTTTTTATTAAAATTTAAATATAGAGCTAGACTCAAATTCAGAGCTCATTCAAGTAGAAAATTCAATGATAAAAATTTCAAATTCACCTCTCAAATTGATTTACTAAAATCTCTATAAATACTAAAGCAGATGCATTTTGATATGACTGCAGATATAGCAAATCAATTTGTAGCGATATCTACAGAGAATGCAGTCTCAAGAAATGACCAAGTTCATTGTGCAAAGTTCCTCCCACAGGAGTTTAAGTCAAACAATCTAATGTCACCACTCGCAAATGCAAGGGCAAAAGAAACCCTCCTTTTTCCTTCATATATGGCAAAAGTGCTTCAATCTTTAACTACACATTGATGATTTTTATCTCGGGTACTCTAAGACAAGATCAGAACTAGTCTTGCTTAGCAGTAGTGTAAACAAAAAAGCTAGTAATACTGGACACTCTTACAAGGCTCCCCTGGTGCATGCACCAAACGTCCGTTTTGAAGCAGGTGAGCAGGGAAGGGGGATTGGCAACTGCTAATATGTGATTTTAACCTAGGCATGTTTGGATGTGCACTTCTACATCTGTGACACCTCAACTCCATAGACAGCAGGTTGTCATCATCTTTCAGTGTTGCCTTCCCATCACTAGAGATCTCATTCATTACATCTACCGAGTCACGAAAGAAAGCAGTGTTAAACGAGTTCCAGTGCTTCTTATTCTTTAAATGTGTTGATTCAAAGTCCTGGCTAATAACATGCAAATGTAGTTGTCGCATTGATGGTGCCTGCAAGAGGTACAGAAGAAAAAGATTTTAATTTTTAACAGCTACTGAAGATTTCAGTTTACAGATGATACACCTAAAAACATGCCCAACATTGCATTGCAGTTACTTGAAGATGAACCTTGTCAAACCTCAACCCAATACTAACAGGATCAAGTAATTTTTTTATTAACTTATTTCTTCACAATTTTAAATATGGAGTATTACATTCAATAATTTTCCTTGTTGAATATAACTACTAATAAGTCTTGAGTTATTGATCAATATGCTTAAACACAACAAGTCATCTTTAAACTAAATTTTTAATATGAATCCAATTTAGCCATCACCCAAGTCAAATATGTGTTTTGATAGCATAAAGTACCGAATTCACTCATTAATCAAAAGGCCAAGGAACATTCTTTTCTTTTTTAGGGTGGGGGAGAGGAAAAATAATTCTTGAACATATATTATGCATACCAAGTGATATCCAAGACGAAATACCAGAGAAGCATTCTCGTTCAAGAACTTCTCAGCCCATTTTAAACCAACATCATGCATCTTGTTCAATAACTGAAGGTGCTCCTTTTGGACATCTGCCAGACAGTCAAGACCCCCAGTTCGTGCTAACACCAGAAGATGCCTCCGTGCCTGCAAAACACAAGTAAATTTAGTTTGTTACATTTGAGGAGTCAGGTGCGACACAAAAATTAAAAAGGGAAGAAAAAGAAAAGGGACTAATTCAACCTTGGGATACATATCATTCAATACAACAATATCTTCGGAAACTTCAAGCAAGTCACCCTTATGCTTTTCTGGATGCATAGCTATTTGGTGAAGAGCTTGAGCCCATGAACCCCATGCCTTACTCATGCACCTCTCAGTTCTTCTATGCTTTGAATCTACCTTTTCATCCCTAGAATCAGTAAAGGTCAATTCAGAGCCATCCCGAGTCCCCTTGTATTTCTTGCTTTTTTCCGATCCATGATCAGCATCTCTCTTACTCTTTTGATCAGATTTTGTGACATGATTTTTGGAACAATCAGACTGAACCTGCAACTCTAAAGACTTCCTTTCAAGGTTTTCACTTTTTCCCACTGGTTGCCTTGTCTGGTTCCTCACAATAGATGCAAAACCTTCAAAAAGTGAAGTATAAGCATCTTGGAGAATTTTGCAGCCTTTATTATAATCATTATTTAGACAATTTGGTCTTTGTGGGTTCATATTAGGTCCAAGAACATGTATTACATGGGTTACACCCTCTCTGGTGAACAAAGGAGAAGATGAAGGTAGAGGGACAACAACAGCATTCCCAGGTGAAAGAGATTTTACTTTTTCCTTTGTTGCAGACTCCAGTTCAGGACCCGCAGCATTAAAAATTGCTGCATTAACACCTCCACCTCCAGGTTTTAACCGCCTGCAAAGGAGTTTTCACTTAACCAACAGAAAATTTGAAGAATGGCAGGTTTATCTGACTGAAAATATAGTTTATTACAAGTTTTAAGGGAAAAACTGGGACCAGGGAAATAAATAAAAAATAATGAGATCTTCATCAATCAAGAAGCAGGCACTGGTGTCAACTGAAATAATTAGAATGGATGCCAAAAACAAAGGCAGTTTAGTTGATTGATAGGCAGCTGAAATTGCATGACGTAAGATAAAAGAAAAGACAAGAGATTCCTAATTGCTAGATAATGTAGCATTTGATCATAAGATTACAGTCAACAGAAAATTCCTTATGTGAGTTCAGACAAGTAGAGACTGAAGCAATACTAACAGACACAAAATGGCAAACCATTTAACAGTCATACCTGGGTGAGGGTCATCTTCTAGTGTTTATCATTTTTTATTTTAATTTGGATTTATAGATTAATGTTAAAAGGAATTACTTATACACTGCAATCCCAGAAATAGAATCTTACCAGTTGGCAGCATTAGCAATGACATTACATCGCAAACCTCCCCTGGAATAAAGATGAGTAATGTCCCCAACATGGGTAAAGAACTTTTGGGTGTCAATGTTTTTTTCTGCAACTTTAGCTTTAACTAAGGACAGAATCTTTGACTTATGAGACAAGTCAATGAGAACAAGTCTGGCATTCCTAAACTTATTTGAGAACTCTGCAACCTTCTCAACAATAATATCAGCTGCCTTCTCATTGTTGAATTGGAAATCAGATGTTGAAATAGATGGAAATGCCAGAGTGGGAATATCATCCAGAGAAACTTGATTGGCATGGGAACCAGCAGAGCCAACTGCTTTGCCTTCTACCTTTGTCTCTGAGTTGACATTATCTGGAATTGAGGAAAGTGTTTCCTTATCTTTGCAGTAGGAATTATTTTTCCCTGGAGTCTGGGAAGTAGGGTCTTCAATCCTACTCTCTCCAGATGCAGCAGCAACTGGAACCTCTGCTTTTTTTAGGAACTTCATTATGCCAACTTGAACTTTGGAATCTGGATTCTTCTGGCCAAAGCAGCCATGTGGAAGACTATCCAGTAGTCCAAGTTTGCTGTATGTATTAATAGCATTTTGGACATCACTCTCATTCTGACAAAATGTTATCCGGTTAAAGCCTTCACTTAATTTGGGAAGCTCTTTATGTTGAAGCATTCTATTCACAACTGCAGCAGCTTTTCCACCCTGCAAATTTCCTTCATGCCCAGTTCGTTTGACTGATCGAGAAATACAAAGCTTGGCAGGAAGATCAAGTACAACTGCATGGACATCTATTTGGGGTCCACCACCAAGCTTTATAAATTCTGAACGCTGTTCTCTGTCAAGGTTGCACCTATCAATAAATACACTCTTCCCATCCTTCAATGCTCTAGTTGCACTGCTTAGGCACTGAGCTTTATTTCCTGCTTTACCATTTCCAATAGTGTCCTAAAGCAGACAAATAAATAGTATAATCAGTGTTAGATAAGATCCAAAGCCATTTTGGGTAAGCCTGCTCGGCCCCCCTCCCCTCTCCCCTTTCTATCTCTCGCTGTGTAGAGGTGGAGTAGAAGCAAAGGCTAAGACTTGGCAAAACAGTGAAGTTACTATCTTCAGAGTTTTAGACTTCAGTTGAATTAAGATTCTCTGCAGACAGGAGTAAGGTTGCATTACTTACGTACATTAAACCCTCCTCAGACTCCCACAATCTCTCTGCACATGAGAGTAAAATTGTGTATGACAGACATTCAAATGGTGTCAGCCCTGTGCACTGGGCTTCCCTTTCGAAGGAGGGTCAAGGCACACCCAAAACCCTTAATTATGATAAAAAAAGACTATTTTAACAGCAAACGATAGTGTTTCCAATTTCTTTCTCAAGTTCACATTAAATATCAAATAGAATATCCTTAGATACAAATAATTGTTCTCAAGAGTGGAGATCATTATAACCGAACCAAGAAGAAGAATTTGTACTAAGAGATTTATCAAAGGATGTATTGAGGCATTATTCAAATTGCATCAACATATATAGGGCTAAACAAATTAAAAATTATCATAAAAGACACAATTTACTTTCACCAAATATACCAATTACATCATTTTATACAAGTAGATTTGTTTGGGAGTTGAAAAGGAGAGAGAAAAGAATTAGAGAAGGGAAGAGCATTGGCTGGGAGGGGGGAGGTTTAAATGACAGTTTTCCTTTCTTTTGTTCTAATGTTAAAAATCTCAAATACATATTAAGAAGATTATTACTTATTATCAATAACATACTTCGTCAATATTTTATCCATGAAATTTGGAAATATGTAATAGGATACATTAGCAATCTCTTCCAAATCCTTCAAATCGGGAGAAACACACAAAAAAAAAGAAGTGATAGTCTGTTAGAGGGTTAAGCGAAAATCCCGCCTTTTCCTACTCTCTTTCCTAATAAAAGTATCCTAAACACGAGAAATTTCCCTTATCTTCCATCCAAACATATCCTTAAGCCCTCATTCAGGCAAGAACTGGCACTCACAATAAAATATTAAAACACATCAATGGCCTAAAAGACCACCCTTGATTCAACTCAGACTCGTCCAGCAAATAAATATGTCAAATTTTCCGTCAATTCCCCACAACATACTAACGCCACAAACCTGTTTTCATGATTTTAAATTGCAGTTGCTATTGTGTTGCCATTACCAAACTGCGGGCAAATGTAGCCGAAATTTCAGTACTACAAAACCTTAACATTGCGACCATGACATGATTGTGGTTGTGGATATCAATTTTAAAATTAAAACCTTATTTGTTTCCCTCACGGTTACCACAACAGTTACCGTAGTAAGAACAAAAAAACTCGAATGGTGAAAGTGAACCCACTGAGGCATTTCATCGAACAGGTAGAAGGGAGTGAACTGAACCTGGCAAACGCGAACCCAAGGGCGAGTAGAGGAACGCATAACTTCTTCGCAGAAGGTAGACTTCCCGCTCCCCGGTGCTCCCACCAAGATCACCAAAACGGGCTTTCCCTCTGCGTTTAAGACACACAAACACAAACACGGTCATCAAAAGGGTTTCAATTTCTGTGATTCATTTCGTGCACAAAATGATGAAGGTCTTAGAAGGAAACCTTTGGGTGCAGAAGTTTCGTCCACATCCATCATGTCCATCTTCAAATTCGATTTTTTTACTGCATTGTCAGTGTGAATTTAGATCGTTTCAATCATGTGATGTTGCATGCGAGTTTCGGCGTTCGATTGTGCTGGGTTTTGTGTTGAGGACAATGACACGCACCATGCTATCAAATATTTCACTTAATTATTAATCTTTGATTAGTCATTCAGTAAGTTTATTTTTTTTCTTTTAAATTTAAAATTAATTATTTTAATTCATCTAATTTAGAAAAAAAAAAAAAAAACTTATTTTAACTCCTTTGTTCAAAGGTCTAATTCGAATGTTCGATTAATTGAACATAGCCTCTGACTTATTGTAAATCTGATATGTGTATTCCATTTTTATGGATAAAAAATGTTTTATCTATAATAAGAATTAATATTTTGAAAGAAAAATAAATATATGGGATGATATTTGTAACATCCTGTTTTTTAATTATTAAAATAAAATTTTATTAGATTGATAAATAGATTTATAAATTATATTAGTTTATATTTAGAAATAATTCATCTAACAAATTCTTAAGTATAGAAAGAAATAGTTAAGAAATAAATACATAATAGAATAATAATAATAATAGAATATTTAAAAAAATATAAAATCGTAACAAATAATAATTAAAACATAAAAAAATGTAGTTTTTAGTTAAAAATTATAAATCATTAATGATAAAACTAATATACAGAATATAGAAAGAGATTAAAAAGAAGAATTTTAAGTCTTTAGAAGCAAAAAATAATTAAATTAAAGTTTAAAGAAAATAGAAAATATAATTAATAATAAAACTAAGGGACTAAATATATTTTTATATAGAATTTGCAAAAATAAACAGGAGAGGCTAAAAGAAGAACTTTAGGAATTTTAAAAAAAAATTAGAAGTAAAAATAATTAAGTAGGAAATTAAAAACAAAAGAGGGAAAAAAATATAAATAAAAGAAAAAAAAATAAAAAGAAAAGGGGAAGAAAAAATAGAACTAAGCTACTCCCATGTGGGTAGCATAACTCACAAATAATAAATATTTGTAGAGTCAGTAAGGGGTTATATGATTAGAGGAGAGTTGGTTGCTAGTGAGACCGTTAGACTCATCACTGATAATTAACGAAAATAAAAATACCTTTATCCATTTTTCATGTGCCTTCATCTTCAACCGCCATGAGAGCTCTTTCCTAAGCTTCAAGAGTTCCTGCAACCGCCCATGCCTAGGAACCTAGCCTTATGACTCAGCAAACTTATGGCCGACTACCAGTGAATAAGATAAACCACCGTAGGCGGTGGAATTGACTATAAAAAGCCATGAACTTGATGCTTCAGAAGGCAGAATGCAAACAAACATTCTCCCTCTCAAACTCATTCTTTGGTTCACCAAAACCCCCAAATTAATCCCATTAGCTTCGCATTCCTCCCAGAAATAGTTTGAAACAAAAAAATTGAAGAAGCGTGCCTAGAATAGTGAATTCGGAGGTGTCACCAGAGCTTACAACGACGATATTCGAACCTTCAAAACCAGGTAGGAGGAAACTTCCTTTCTCTTTGAATTGATTTACAAAAACATTCTATGTTATTCCAATTAGGATTTCTAAAACATTGAAACTCTGAAACATCATAATTTCCTAGAATCAAAAGTTAATTTTCGTTCTTAAGTTTTTTAACAACTCGAATATATTCTACTAATTCTGATTATGAATTTTTAAATTGATGATTGGATTATGTTCGTAATCACTCTTTGATAAGTTCTAGGCAGTAATATTACCAAAAACGCAATAGGATTTGAAGTTCCCAATTTTGAATTTCTAGCTCGAAAAGGGTAGCCAAAGGATGAAGAAGCAAGGGAAATTACTAAAATGCCTTTCTTCATAAATTTTACCAAATTTCTTCTTAAATTGTTTTATGTGATTTTAGGCTCTTCTGATTCCTTGAGGCTCTAAATTTTTTTCAGTAGATAGCTTTAAGAGAAGGGAACAAATTGAAGAAGTTATTTTCTTAAAAATTAATGAAAAACAATTTATTTTTAAGAAATTCCAAAAATACCCCTACTAAAAGAAAATGAAGATTGGAGCTTATTCTGGTTATAGAAACTGAGAACAAACCTTAGGGAATTGTTGTAAGCCTATATAAGATCTAAGAATCACTTTTGAAATTTCAAAAGTCCTTGAAAATAAAATTATATTATTAAAATGACCATTTTACCCCTAGGTAATAAAATTAATTATTTTCACCATTTTAGGTCATTTTAATTATCAGAAAATAATCTAAATACTTGGAGATATAAAATAAAAGCTATCTCAAAGTTTTAAAAGTAGAAATCTAGAAAATAAAGTTTGCAATAATTTTAAATTGATCAAAATATCCTTGTAATGAAAAATTAGGCTTTTATACTATTTTGAGACTTTTTAAAGATTGAAATTTTTATGTTTGTGAATACTAAATAATTACAGAAGGTATCAAGGTAACAAGAAGAATGAAAATTCTAAAATGGATATGTGGAAACAGACCAAAAATACCCTTAGACTTAAAGTTCTATATTTTGTGACAATTTCTTCCTATAACCCTAATCAAGGTTGAGAAAAACTCCTGAAAACTATACAACTATAGTCATTTAGGAATTAATCTAAGATACAAAATTTCGTAAGTGATATTTAATCCAAAAATAGTTAGACTTCAGAACCTAGGATTAGTAAGAGATTTAAAATCTTGACTTAAGAATTATTTTTGATACTCTATTAAGTAATTTTAATAATAATAAAAAAAACAAACATCCTGATTGGGTGATTCTGGTTATAATTTAAATTAAAAAAAAATATCATGAACCTTATAAAGAAAAGAATTTATAAAAGTCTCAGCCTAGAAGTAAATTGATCAATAAGTCTCCGTCAATAAAAAGATCCCCCGCATTGTGAAATAGACCAAGATAAGTGCAATGGCCAATCCAAAGTTAAAAGAAATGAAAAACAGGAACTCCCCAACTATGGAGATTCTAGGGATTTAGTACCTGGAGACTTGATTGATGAAGGAAAAGGAGAAATAAGTAAAAATACTTGATACGAGTGAGACTAAAGAATGGAGAAATGCAATGGGTTGACTACAAAAGGTACTTGAGAAATGTATGCATGCTATAGAAGTCCTTGGAGGTATATAGGCACCAAGTTTGTGAACTGCCTAAATTAAGGAGTCACAGAGCCGACTTGGTATCCCCGACAAAGCAAAACATTACCAAAGTCAAAAGAGAGTATCTAAGCCTTATACCAGCTTGAGATATGTACTCCTGACTGTCACTGAAAATAATATCAACTCATGGATTTAATGTTACATTTCGCATAAGTCCTCAAGATTTAGTAGTAAAGAGGCAGCAAGAAATATGAAAAAGCTAGAAATTAATCAATAGGACTCGATGCAGTGAGGTTGAGAATAAATGATTTTAGGTACGCAATATAACATGTTTATTTAAAGAATTGAAGATTCACTCCTACAACTAACATTTTTAGGAAAAGATGACTAAAGAGTTTCGCCCGTTGTTTCACATGTCCATAACTCCCCTGTGTGGACGATGGACACGAGACTCATTATATCAATTAGACACCTACACAGGTTATGTCAGATCTAGAGTTGCCAGATCTGTTTCTAGAGCTGACTCCTTTGAGGAGGAAGATCTTTCAGAAAATTCGGAAGATGAAGTTTAATTTCTCTTTTGTAATGAATGAAAGTATATTTTTAGACTATTTATGTGTATGTTTAATTAGCATAGAATTTAGATCATTACAATATTTATTGTCATAATTAATATTTTGAAAGGAAAATAAATAAGTGATTTGATTAATTGATTTACAATTGAAATAGGTTGTTATATAAAATAATTTGTAATTTGCTAGTTAGATAAGCAAGATTTTTGATGATATTTAGGAAAGAGATATTAAAATTTTTTAATTACAAAATTAAAATTTTAATTTTAAATTTGAAGGATTAAAAATAAATTTATTTTAAATATGAAAAATTAAAAATATATTTAAAATTTAATTTTTTAAATAAATTTATTATTTATATGATCAATTAATAAAAAACTATGTAAATAATAATTTGGTTCCTATAAGATACTCTATTTTTAGTTTCAATTCATTAAAGTTATGTTTTGTGTTTTGATTTTTGTCCTTGAGACCAAATAATATTGTTATATGATGATATAAAAACAATGTTGATAACTTATTAATTTGTCATATCGTCAAATAATATGTAATCTTTTGGATAAATTATATTTTTAACAATGTTTTCAAAACCAAGCTAATCAATGAATCAACAAAGGCACTAGTTTAATGGTTCAATCGAAGTTTAACGAGGTCAAACTGATTTTCAATAAAATACTATTTTTTAATTTATTTAATATAATATATTAAACAATCTTAAACAAAGAAACATGATATGCATAAATTTATAATATTAAAAATTAAGCTCACTTAAAACTTAAAAATGTCATAAGTCATAACATATAACAAAAATAAGTTATTTATGAAAAGAAATGTAATATATCATTATATCATAATATTTAAGTCAACCATAATAAATAAAATCCATTAGCAACTACAACTTTTAAAAGAAATTACAATTGAAATTAATTGATATAACTAGAAATCACTATAATATTTGTTGAAATTGTCTTTTTAATAAATTATATTTTTAAATTCTCATATGTTCAAGAATTAACAACATCAAGCTAATTGATGGTATGATAAGTCAATGAGTTATCAATATTGTTGTTATGTCATCAATTATTAAAACAAAAGTTTTAAATATTTAAAAGATTAAAAAACTTTAAAAGACTAAAAAAATACTCTATTTTATAGAAAGCAAAATATTATTTAAGCCTATATAAATTAATAAATATTAATGACCTGATAGATATATGAGATGTGTTGGTGACATGTAAAAATGAATAAAAACTTAAAAATGGCTTTAATTGGATTTGATCCCTTATCCTTAAGGTCTAATAAGGATACTTAACCATTGAATTATTATTTTTTAACATATGTATGAAAATTATAATATATGTAATTTAAATAGTCACCAAAATTATACATATATTTATTATATTAATAATATTAATAATAACATCATTAGTATATTAATAGATAATTTAAGTATGATATAATTATATGAATATTTGATATAATTTATTGGATTAATTAAACATATTATAAAAATATAAATTTTAGTGATTAAAATATGTAAATTAGATGCTCAACATCAACGTGAATCTCATCACCTCAACATTATTAATATAAATACACACTCCTACAAATACATATTATTTTTCCTTTGTATTATAAAGTCCAACCTAAAAATATGATTTAATCATATTTATAAGATTCTATATAAAATATCTTATGCATTAATTATTTTTCATAAATTCAATTCTATAATGACATGATAATAGAAGAAACACAACTTATTAATGTTAGTTAGTTTTATGCAAATGATAGTTTTAAAAAATAAATATTAGTTTTAAAAAAAATTTAATACTTTTAACTAAATTAATTAAATTCCTTAATTTTAATCTTGAAGAAATAGTTAATTGGATCATATAATAAGTTTTAGTTCCAATATCCTTACAACTTGCACCGGCATTGACATCAATGCGGATCACACAAGTCTTGCCAGGCATGAAATTTGATAAGTAAAATGGTCAATGGCAGTATTAGATATATATTTCCAGGCTCATGTACTGCAGAGACTAGCACCGAATGAAACATCATTTACATGTAATAGGAGTCTTTTTACAGCTGTTCGGTCAAAATTATTGACTATGGAAAATGGAAATAACGAACAAAAGAGGGAGATTCCTCTGCTTGAAGCTAAAATATACGTGATTATAGGAACATTAAATGAAAACCAATCAATACGTTAGTGTATAGAAAGATGATACAGTGTGGTTCATTCATGACTGACAAAGAAATAAGGTATCTAGAGATTATATGCCAACAAATCACCACGGGGTAACACTAGTGCTAGAGGTTGGTTTAGCAACCTTATGTTAAGCCTAAACCAAGATTGGCTCGACAGATTAAAAATTGGTTTGGATTTAGCTCATCATTAAAGTAAGCCCATTTTCTGGTTTTAAAGTAAACTCAGATCATTCGAAATTCATGAGCTGCTTGACAATAATGAGTCAAGCTCTAGCTTTTTCATCATTGGTTTGCATGCCACTTTTCATGTGGAATGTCTATTTATTTGTTTATTTCAAAAGATAGACTTTACTTACTGAGCTTTGACACTTCAATCAATATTTTCTTCTAAAGGAGTCACTTGTAACTTTCAATGGTGCGAATTTCACCAATCTCCTTCCTTATTCTGATGCTACTTTTCTGGAGTTGCCCTTTTCACATTATATTTTTGGTGTCTGGATTTTGTGATGACCAGCAGCAATCATTGCTGCTCCAATTAAAAAATGATCTCACTTTCAACCATGTGTCATCCAGTAAACTAGTGTCCTGGAATCAGAGTCATGAGTGCTGTCAATGGGGTGGTGTGAGTTGTGGCAATGAGGGGCATGTGACAGGTCTTGACCTGAGCCAAGAATCAATTTCTGGTATATTGGAGAACAATAATAGCCTTTTTGATCTCCAACATCTTCAGATTTTGAATTTGGCTTATAACGACTTCCTTTCTGTGATTCCTTCAATGTCTTACAAGCTGAAGGATTTAAGTTATCTGAATTTGTCAAATACTGGGTTTGAGGGGCAGATTCCAATGGAGATTTCTCACCTTATAAGTTTGGTCACTCTTGACATGTCTACCTCTATAGCACCATCAAAGCTGAAACTAGAGAACCCAAATCTACAAATGCTTGTTCAAAATCTCACCAGTATCAGAAGGTTGTATCTGGATGGAGTATGCATATCAACTATGGGGCAAGAATGGTGCAATGCTTTCTTATCACTGTCTAGCTTGGAAGAATTGAGCTTGTCAAGATGCAACCTCTCATGTGGATTAAGAGGAGGCTTTCCAGAACAGATTTTCAAATTAAGAACACTGACCACGATTGACATATCTCACAACAATGATCTTCATGGTTCTTTGCCAGACTTCCCATTGAATGGATCTCTCCAGAGCTTGATTGTAAGTAACACAAGTTTCTCTGAGACATTGCCAGATTTTGTAAGTAATCTGAGGCGGTTATTAAGACTTGATCTATCTACATGCCGATTTAATGGAATGCTTCCTAGTTCTCTAACAGAACTCAGTGAACTTTCATATTTGAACTTGTCTTCTAATACCTTCACTGGTCCACTCCCACCAGTTCATGTTTTCAAAAAACTCACTCAGACCTTTCTCATAATAATTTCTCTGAGTCAATTCCATCCACTCACTTTGATGGTCTTCTAAATCTTGTTGAAATTTACTTACAGAATAATTCATTTAGTGGAGTCATCCCTTCATCTCTTTTTGCACTTCCACTAGTTTGAAAAATTCAGCTTTCCAACAACCATTTTGAAGGCCAATTGGATGGATTTACAGACTCTTCCTCCTCCTTACTATATACTCTAGATTTATCCCATAATAATTTAAAGGGTCCTGTTCCTATATTGGTCTTTCATCTCAAGAAACTCACTTTACTTAGATTTTCTTCAAACAAGCTGAGTGGCATAATACATCTAGATATGATTTGGAAGCTTGAAAGTTTAACTACTTTGGACCTTTCACATAACTTTTTAGTTGATGTAAATGTCAAAGATGCTCATCCTAATTTGACTCGTCTGACGTTGGCCTCCTGCAGCCTGACCGAATTCCCTAGTTTCTTGGCAAAGCAGTCCAGATTAATCTCTCTAGATCTTTCTGAAAACCGGATCCAAGGAACAATACCTCACTGGATCTGGAGTCTCCAATTTCTTACACATTTAAACCTTTCTCACAATTTGCTGAGTAAGTTGGAAGAACCAATGCAGAAACCTAGTGACAACTTATTCATGCTTGACCTACATAGCAATAGTCTCCATGGTTCACTTCCACCTTTTCCTAAATATGCCAACTATTTAGATTTCTCCAGAAATAACTTCAGCTCTTCTATTCCACTTGACATTGGTGATCAACTATCTGCCACAATTTATCTCTCTCTTTCGGTCAACAGTTTCTATGGCCGGATTCCTGATTCCATGTGTAAGGCTTCAAAACTTCAACTTCTTGATCTCTCAAGAAACAAATTTGAAGGGACAATTCCTCCGTGTTTAACCAAAATTAATACTCTTGGGGTGCTGATTCTTCGAAAAAGCAAGCTCACTAGAAGCATTCCTGACACATTTCCATTGTTGTGTGCTTTGAGGACCCTAGATGTTAAAGAAAATATGTTAGATTGAAAGATTCCCAAGTCTCTTGCTAATTGCTGTCATAAAATAAACATTAAATTCTATTTAGTGGATTTTAAATTCAAGAGTTCTAAAGATGAAAGACCAAGAGTCAAGAGTTCTAAAGATGAAAGGCCAAGACTCAAGAGTTCTAAAGATGAAAGGCCAAGAGTCAACAGTTCTAAAGATGAAAGACAAAGAGTCAAGAGTTCTAAAGATGAAAGGCCAAGAGTCAAGAGTTCTGTAGATGAAAGGCCAAGAGGTGTTTTTATGG
>JAMLFT010007299.1:0-14999 GCA_026544285.1 Pachyrhizus erosus
AATTAGTGTATATATATAATATTTATAATATATATTAAAATATATAATAATATATATTATTTTATTACTACAATAATAATATGAATATAATTAATATAATTCATATTATAAATAAAATGTAATTCTTTTATTTGTATCGATCATTATCTATCAAACTTTGTATGAAATAAAAGTTGTCATGTAATTTAAATTATATTTGATAAAATTAATCAAAAACTTAAAATCTAATCGATAATTGAAAACTTATAATTAACAGTTGAAAACTATTAAACTAGTTTATTAAATCTGAATGTTTAATATATTATATGTTAAAGTAGTTGAAAAATATAAAATATTAATTAATAGATATATTTATGTAATATTTTTATATAAATTTTATTTTTATTTTTATTAGAAATATTTTTAAAAATATTTTTAATTTTTCAATTAGTTTTAAATAATCATAATTTTTATTTATAGATTAATTATTTTAATTACATTTTTTATATATTGTGTTTTCTATTCTTCATAGTCTTTAAGTGTTGGTCTTGTATTTTATCTTCACAATTATTAAATGCATCCTAGGTAAATTAACTTAAAAGTGTGAACTTTAAATTAGCATTTATGGAATGAAAATTAATTTTTTTTCGTCACATGCTATGCACTTGTCTGTGTCTGCGTGTTTGTTAGTTAATAATTTTAGAAATTGTTGTTAACATAATGAGTAAATAAATGTCCCATTATACACTTTTCTTCTTTGATTACTTCTCTATCTAGACACTAAGTGTGTGCAAATTCAGAAAATAACGAAAACTTATTTTAAAATTGAAAAAAAAAATTATAAATGAATTCACTTTTATTTATATGAAAATAACATAATTACTGCTTGTTTGGATTATTGTTGACACTCCTCCCAAACTACATTTTAGTGCAGAAAAAAAAAAAAAAAAAGAGAAAAGAAAAAAACCTTTATTGGGCCTAAAGTGCATGGGACCAAATTGCACTTTCTCTGTCTGCAGCGTATCAAACAAGTTTGTGTTATGATATAAAACGACTTTCATGTTTCTCCGCATTTACATTTGTGCTTCCATGGTAGTTATTATACTGCATTACCATTAAATGGCTTAGTTACGTATTGTACTTAGTTCACTTTTTACCATACTCAATTTTACAAAATTATTTTATAAGCCAAAATATTTATATATTTTAATTTAATTATATTATTAATCAACGTGAATAACACCTCCTTGTTTCTTTTCTTTTTTTTATCAGCTATAACACATTTTTTATATCGAAGACTAAACATTTAAGTATAAAATATACAAGTCTAAACATTTTACGAATGATGAATAATTATTTAATAGCGGATAATTTGAAAGATTGAAATATATTTATTAAAATAAGTTATAATATTATCTTAAAATTTAAATTTAAATCTAATTCAATCTTATTCAGTTTATGACAACTAGTTATTGATTGTAATATATAATTACAGTGTCTTTTATCCTCATTTAGATTTATGCTGAATCATTTAAAATATTAATTAAAATTATTTTAGATAAATATTTATATGTTTAATTCTATGTTGAATAATTGATTATAAATTAAAAATTGATTGAGTTAAAATAAATATATATTTTGTAATAGATAAAAAAAATATATGGTGAATTATATTATTAACTTAATTACTTTTTTAATAAAAATATTTTAATATAAATTATTTTATTTTAAAATTTATTTTTAACCAAAATCAAATTTAGAAAATCAAATTCATTAAGATTGATTTTACAAACACTTCTCCATACATTGCACCTGAAATATGATTTTGCTTTTGATTTCGGAGGAACCAAATCTGTCTAGCAAATCTCCTCCTCCCTCATTAGCCATGGCAGATTTTCAAGGATTGAATATATAACTGATAATGAAAATAGTTTAAAGATTGAAATTTGATGGGTTCTAAATATCTTTTGGTAGATGGATGGGATGCTAGGAGAACAATAGGTGCTACTTTATGTTTCGTGAATTTAAAAATAGAATAGAAAATGAGCTTAGAAAATGATAAACCCAAAATAAAAAAAATAGAACAGAATGTTTTAATTGTATATCAAACATACATTACATATAAAGAGTTTATCTTAGATGGTTGAATAATGTACTTAATTTATTATAAATTTAAGATTGATTTTTTCTGATAAAAAAAGTACACTAGACAGAAAATAACAATAAAAAAAAATATATTTAGTGATTTTTTAATTGGCTAATGAACGTCTGATAAATTTGAATCAGTGATAGGTAACTTATTTAAGTTGATCGATAAAGTTCTTGTAGTATTTTTTGTTTTTAATCCCGTTTACAAGATTCAATTGTGAGGTTTTACTGAAATGTGGAAACAGTAATCTCTCTATCACTTATAGTAACGTACAAATTAATTAGATTTCATTTGACATTATTGCAAAAGTTTAAAGTATCAGCTACTTTGTTGGTCCATTATTACATGTACGAGTTTTTAAGAATACAATGTAATGATTTTATTTTTTTTCATCTTTGTAATCAAAGGTTAATTGCTAACTTTAGACTTAACTGTTAATTATGTTTTTAATTCTTAAAATTTGGATTAAATTTGATTTTTATCTTTTAAATTAAAAAAAATGACTTTAATTTTTATAATTTCAAAAATGATATAAAAAAAATACTCGTTATATATATGAGTGTGTGAAAAATATAATACACATACAAATATAAAATCAAATACATAGTATCATAACCATGTGATGAACCGAAACCTGTTTAAAAGGCTAAGTTTCTCATTCAACTATAATGCAAAAAGGTGAATCTTGTAGACCATATTTGAGTGGATTCTCAAATAATTTGTGGTCCCAAAATAATGTCATGCGCATGAATGTACCAAGAAAGCAAAATTTCTTTTATGTTATGGTCTTGGTTGGTGGAGCACTAATTTGAGAGCTAGATTTTATATAATAGCATGCTACCCCACACACAAAAATCCTGAATTTCATTGGATTTGGACTGAGACAGTGGTCAGGTTGGTCTTCCTTTGTAGTGCTGAGCAAATATTATGGAAGATAATGTTGTCACTTAGTTCACACTTTCCCGTTCCACTAATAAGAAGCACCAAAATGGACAAAAAAGAAGCCACACCTTCAGGTGCATTTCACTAATTGCCTAAAACCTAATAGCGAAAAATACCAAGTGCATCGTGTTAATTTAAGAAAACGTTGATGGATACTGTGTAAAAGCTAGCTTTGTATAGGATCCAAGTTACCCCTATCAGGCGTGTGAGTGTTCATATCATAAATGTTTTTTGCTTTCCCTTTTTTTTTTTTTTTTTTCTTTATTATCTTTCGAATGTATCTCACGCTTAAGCTAGTGAGTATCTTACGAGAGAAAAAAAAAAAGTGTTATAGGGGACAAATCTATTTTCCTACGGTACGCCCTAGCTCGTTATATGTAATTGTTTGCTTGATCTATGATCATATTAGCTCTTGATTGTTAGTCCCTCTTTTACATTCCTTTGATTGTGAAGAAGGAAAAGAAGATAATGAAAGTGATTAAGTGGAAAAAATTATTTATTAAATAACAACGTTAATTCATAATGTATAAATAAAATGTTAACAATTCATTGATTTATATATTATTAAAAAATTTGATAGGATAATTAGATATAATTGTTTTAAAAAAATGTATTTTTCTTCTTATTAAACATTTTGATGTCATAAAAAATCAATAAATTGTTAATATTATTATTACGTCATTAGTTGATGTTATTAATTAATAACAAATATTAAAACAACAAATTTTAAAACTTAAAAAAACTAAAACAAACAAATTTTATATAATTAAAATAAACAAAATATCCTATTATGTAAAGACTAAACAATTGTGTAAGTTTCAATAAAAAAAGTTATGTATATCTTATATAGATATATTATATATTATATCATCTTCACATACATGCACTCTCACATATATAATAAGAATCAAAATAATGACTTGATTAATTTGTTTTTGTTTTTATTTTATCTGTATTGTATAAAAAAGAGATTGTAAATTATTCTAATAGAGTTGTTTGGTTTGAAAGAGAAAAAAAAAATTAATGAAAATACTTCCTCTAATAGTTGTTATAAGAAGAAAAAAAATGATTTTGCATTTATTAAAAATTTAATTTGTTTAATTAAATTATTTTAATTTTAATTTTTTAAAAAAATATTATTTATTAAAACTTGATATAAAAACATAAAAAATAATTTTTAGAAATAAAACTCTTACTAAAAAAAGATATTTTAAAAATAATTTTATTAAATAAGACAAAATTAATTGAAATTTGTTTATATTTAAAATTAAGAAACAAATTTGTGTTGCTTATATTTGCAACGTGTGAAAGTGTCATTTTATCCTTTAAGTATATTGGTATTATTTTATTAATTTATTATTACTATTTTATTATCATCTATGTGGAGATAAAAAAGGTTTTTTTTTATTTTTTTTTCTGTCATTTATTGGTCACATATATAAGAGTGGAAAAAAAACAGAAATTGAATTGAACTACGATAACATTGAACTGTATAATAATTTAAATAAATTGAATTATATAACAATTTAAGTTAACTGAATTATCTAATAATTTGAGTTAATTGAACTAAATCAAACTAATCTATTTTAAAGTATTTTGAATTGTTTGAACTATTTATATTGTTATCAATAAATATATTTTTTAAAAACTAAACTTGAGAACAAGTTAATTCAATTTTTATTTAAAATAATTAAATTTTTTAACAATCCTACACATACCCTTTATCAAATTATTGAACACAAAAACATTAAGCAAAATTGATTATGTAACAAGCATGATAAGTTTGAGCGTAGCAACACCAACATGAGGAGAAAGAGAGACCACGACATGGGGGGTGTTTTTAAAAAAGTGCAAAAAAATTTGTTCCTTACTTCTCTATTCGAATGAGAACATAAATTCTGAGTAGTGAGTCCCACATTTGAAAAAATCATGCTAATTCTACTTAATGAAACAATTTTATTTTTTTAAATTTTTATTCACTTCCATCCTCTTCCTTTTCTTTCAAGGCATCAAACAAAAACTTAATAAGGGAAAATAATTGAATAATTTACAATGTGGGACAAGACTTCTACAAACGCCTCGTAAGAAAAGTAACTTCATAAATAAAAATAATTTTATTTTATTCATTTAAAATGATATTTTTAATCATTTATAAAATAAAAAATATACATGACAATTTATAATTAAATAATAATATAAGATTTATCTACATTTTCTGTACATAAAATATTTTTTCTTTAGTATACATTTTAGTCTCCTATGTTTCTTTTTTATTTTTTTTACATGATTAATAATTACATATTAATAGAATTCTTTCACTAAATATATAAAATTTTACATAATATAATATTATTTTTGTATGGATATTATATGTTTTTAAAAAATATACATATATTATAACATAAACTTTAATTTTTATTTTATATTTTAATTTCATAAATTAACTATGTACAAAGATAAACTAATATTACATTAACCAACTAACCCAAATTCGATCTATATATTATTAAGTGTTAATTAGGTTAAATTTAGATTGAAATTTAAAATTGGATGAAAATAAAAATAAATCTATCTCAAATTCTCACATTTCATATACGAACACACATGACATTGTCTTCCTATGAATTGTAGAAAATTTAAACTTTCAAAATTATGGTCAAATATTAAAATTAACTTATATGTTAATTGAAACTTATAAATTAGTTAAGGATTCAAAAGTTGAATAATAAAGTGTAGAATAAAATTAATTAATAAATATAAAATGACATAGAATGAAATATTTAGTTATTAGAAGTAAAACGCAGTTTTAAATAAACTATTAAAGATAAAAAAAAACCATTAACTTATGAATTATCTTGTTTTGATAAATTAGTTGAAGTATCTTGCGAAAATAAATTATAAACTATTTAATTTGTGTATCAAATAAGCTATTGTGTTTGATAACTCACAGTATAAATAAAAAATAAATTAATATATCAAGAGAAAATAATTAATAAGTGTTCACGAGACAAAATGTATGAAGAAATTCGAGACATAAAATACGCAAAGTTATAAACAAGAATAAAGTGTTATTAATCCTTTTTAATTATCTACTCCTAAGTTGTTTCCAAAATTGTCAGATTTTTTTTTTGCTTGCTTTATTAACAATATTTTTTTTTTCACATCAATTAACTGTTTCAGCCTAACCCAGTAATCCCTTGTATTTGCTTACCAATTAACAATTATTTTTTTATATAAATGATTCCAAAACATTATTATTGATGGGAACAAAAATAAACAATTTTTTTATAATAAAATTATTTCAAAATAAAAAATAAATAAAACAATTAATACTCATAGGTTTTAAAGATTAAAACGTTCCAACTTTTTTAATTTTAACATTGTTTTGTCACGTAGAATTTATAAAATTATGTGATGATTTTATATCATATATTTTTTTTTCTCTATCTCTCTACATATCCATTTCAAAATAATGATTCGTTAAAACAAATATCAATCATATAATATATTTGTTATTAGTAAAAAGTAAAATAATTTATAACAAAAATAATTAAATAAATAGAGATATTTTTATTTAAATTTATATTTATTAAATATTTTTTAATTAATGTGTCATAATTTTAAAATATCATTAATTTAAAATGGAGGGAGTATATATAATGTAATTTTATTTTTTTCCAATAATAAATAGAATTTTTTTAAGACGCAGGCACACTTGTTCAAATTCTTTAAATCCGTGTGTCCATGTGTGTTTAATATATTTTAGAATTTCCATTACTATTGTTAATGATTATTATAGTATTTTTATATATATATATATAATTTTTCTATCATATTGATTTTAAAAATATATTTATTAACTTATAATTATCAAAATTATCTAACAAATATAATTAATTATAAAATTTAATCATTTCTTATACCAATTATCTTCTCCTTTATGAGATATTTTTTTTGCATTAAAAAATTAAAATAAGCTCTATTACCTTGAAAAAAAAAGTCCCTTTTATGTTTTTTTTAATTTCTTTTATAATTTAATTCCCTTCTTTCTTTAATTAATATGTTTTTCTTTTCCTTTAAGCCTTTGAAGATTAACATTTGTGCTAAAGTCAACTTGTTTCCTTTACTATTATCTGTTCATTTATGAACATTAAAGTAAACCAATATGAAGCCCAAACTTTTGTCACCTTTCTTTCTTTTATTTTATTTAATTTTCTTTTCTGGGTTTTCATTGTGGCCATTTGAGCCTAAGTCCTTTAGTAGTATTTTATCCTTATTATTCCTTTTTTTTTTTGTTTCCATTTCTCTTGCGCTATTGGAACTTATTTTAAAAGAAAATCACAAATAAACATATAACATATATAAATAAAATGTGGACTTTAGGCCCGTTAAGATAATAAATGTACAGTCCAGTCCAAATACAAAAAAAAAAAATAACATGCAATTATATACAAAATAGAAAAAGAAAAAAAAATGAAAAATTGAAAGAGATAAATAAAATAATAAATTTCTTCTGCTGAAGATCCTACTCCTGCCACCTGATGCACCTATAGCTATATCTTCTCCAACCTATTTTTCAAACAACTTTTTTCTCCTCAAAATAGCTGAAATGAGAATAATTAATCCGTCATAGACAAACTGGTGAAACAAATTTATAAATTACTCTCAACATCCCATTTTAAATTTTGTCCTAAAATTTTTTATGCAAATTTTTATTTTTTAATAAATAAAAAACAACAATTTTATTAAATTAACTTTAATTTTAATTAATTTTATTAAATACGATATAAGATAATAATAATATTAAAAATATAAATAAAAATAATAATTAATATTATGTTAAAAACAAATAGTAATTATTTTATGATAATTTTTTATTTTATATGATAATTAAAATAAATAAAAAATAATTAAAATAATTTATAAATGATCAAAAGTGTCTTACGTTATTTTTATTTTATTTTACAATGTCTTACGTTATCTTAAAAGGTATATTTATAATATTAATTAATTACTAATGTAAAAAAAATTTGTATAGTCATTAAAATATTTTATAATGCTTGTTACGTAATTAACTCTTCTATTTTTAGGTCGATATTATGTTAGGCAGTTACTTTTGCACTTTTATATTTTTCTTTCTGCATAAATTTAAAATATAAAAGTACATTTTATATTAATCTTTTCAAAATGTAAAAAAGTCACATTCCAAAAAAAAAAACTAATTCAGAATATCATTTAACATTTCGATTTAGCTTTTCGAAAGATTAAAAAGATGTGTTGAGCAATTTTTTAGTCAGGAAGCAACTGCCATTATGCTGCTGTAACCAAGCCCATACCCACAGAGGCCCAAATCGGAGCCAGCCCGAATTTAAAGCCCACGCGACAATATGAGGAGTCCTTCCACAGAACTAAAAACCCTTGCGTCTTTTTTGACATTTCTTCTTCACACTACGTTTCCTGTTTTCACTTTTCCCTCTTTGTTTTTTTTTTCAACGAAAATTTTGGTCTTCTGTAGTTTAATATTTTCATATGTTGCTCTAACTTGAAGATGATGCCCAATGATGCACAACTCAAAATGCATTGAGCAGTTTCTCAATGGTTTTTGATTTGTCATCGGCTTTTCCATAACCACCACCGCCGTCGCCGTCGCCACATCCACCACCACCATCATCACCGCTTTTTTTTTTTTTCCCCTTCACTTGCATGCACATATACATACATATATATTTGATATGTGGTGGTTTGGGAAGGCTTTTGATGAACGCCATTGTCTTTAAACTCCATGATTTGTTCTAAGCTATGAGATCTGAGGGCTTTTTTTCGCTATTACCTCACTTCACCGTTTTTTTTAAGTAGAGGTTTTGTTCTGTTTGCATGTGCCTGATGATTGAGTAGCACCGTGTAATCTCTGTGATACCACCGTTTTTCATCTCTTGTTCCTTCCTTCTTTTCTCTAATGGTTTGTCAGCTAAAATACCAATTAAAACCTGTGAGATGGTAAAATCTGAAGGGGTTTTGTATGTTATATATGAAACCGGTGACCAAAATTTTGGTCTTGGGTTTCTGAGCTCAAACCACATGTTTACTGTTTGAACTGATTTAATTAAAATGTTGCAAGTTGTCTTCTATGCTTCCCAATGATGGAAAAATAAACTATTGAATGGCTACATGGTTGTGTTCATAGCTGGACCTGCACCATTCTCTCTCTCTCTCCCTCTCTCTCTCTCCGTGTGTGTGTGTGTGCGTCTCTATCCCTCTCTCTATCTATCTATCTATATATATATATATACACGTACATTCATTAATATGAGATGGTGCGAAAAGGATGTGAACGAAGCATGTGACTAAAGCTGTAAATGATTTCTATTTAGCTATGAGATCTGAGGGCTATGCATTTCATATTTTTGGGAAGTACAATTCGTTCTCTATTTTTTTGCAGCTATTTTTCATATGTTCTTTTTTGCAGCTATGAGATCTGAAAACCAAATGGTTTTATGTATTTGATGCTCTAAGAATTTGTTTCAAATAATCAAAGGAAAAGCCCTGACGAGATATGATATGCCATAATGTTCCAGTTTTCATTCAGTTCTGTTCAGAACTTTTACTATGACCAAAGTTTGGAAAAGTGAAATGCTTTTTTTCTGCTTTGCTGTGTTTGCATAGTGTAACATCAAGGAAGTGGCTTGATTGGTGAGTTATCTTATGGACAGTATTGAAAGAACTATCTTGATCTTGTGGGCTTTCATGCTGCTTGCTCTTGCAGATTATACATAATTTACAGATTGTTTCTGCTCTTCACAATTTTTGTATCAGAACAATCTTTTAAGGGTGCCCAAGGACAATCTTGTTTGCTATATGGATGTCTTAGAACCAACATGAAGTATTTTCCCTGTGCATGTCCTCCTAAAGCTAAAACTCTGTCAGCATTACATATTTATGATATAAACTATCAATGTTGTGTTTCACAGTTGATTTCCGTCAAATTTTAACAATTGACTTGAATGTGTTATAATTTCAATTTTAATTTAGTGTTTCATATTCGTGAGTGTTTTCATTTGTATATTATTTTAATTTAATTTGAACAAATGTATTATCCAAATTATAAATGTGCTTCAACCTTTTTCTTTCTAGAAAGCTCATCTAAACACACTAAAATATAACAAAAATACTTTATTAATCAAGAAAAAGTCCTTGCAAATGAGCGCCATAGTGTGCTATTTGCTATTAACAACAGTGGTATGGTATTGCATTTTATACACTTTATATTATCAACAATGTATATCTTTGTAATCAGAAAGATTGGCATGGGATGTAAGCTATATAGCAATGGAAATTAGAATTACTATGAACGTGGATTTTTTTATCTTTGAAAAAATATAGAAAGCTTCCTGTTCCAGGTAATCCTATCTCCAAATTGTGTCTGCCTTCACAATTTTCATAATTCAATATTCATGGAATCTTTGTTGGTGTTTGTGGTCATAAGAATAATTCTAAGTCTTTTCCTTTTCTTTATCTCTTGATTAGCTATTTAGCATCCATTAGTTTATGATCTAGATTATTGCTATGATTACGAGGTTTTTCTTAAAAATCTCTGTTTTCTAACTTTCAATGGTGAACATTAGCTACAAAATGCTATTCATTCTCTACGGTGTTTGCTCTCTTGTATTGAGATAGATAATAGTTTGTTCAGTTGTGTTGAATTAGTCTATGTTTGCTTATGACCTAGATGATTATGAGTAATTACTGGTGCAAGTGACCTGGGTTGGATTGATTTTAGTCCAATTTACAATCCAATCCAATTAAACATAATTAATTGGGTTGGTGTTACCTTTTCTTTTAAGCAATCCAACTCAACCAAATCTGAGCTTAAGAGTGATTTTGAGATAGCTGCAAAAATTATATGAAATTCAATATAAAAAGCTGTTACAAAATAATCTAACAGTTGCCTCAAGAAGCTTTTAGAAAACAGCTTAAATTTGATAAATAAAAAGCTGTTTTCAATTTTAATCTATCATCCCAAACATGTTGCTTTTTTTATAAACAGCTGAAATCGTAACAAAACAGTTGAAATGCTTGATTTCCTAACATGCTCTAATTGGGTTGTGTAATCGGATTGAGTAATTAAAAAATATTTTGGAAATTCAGAAAATCAGGAAAGATAAAATAAAATAAATCAGAAAAAATCATAAAAATGACTATATATTATGTTTAAAATATGTTATGTGAATAACTGCTAACCAAAAGAAGTATTATTTTTATTTATTATGTATATTATTTATTGGGTTATGACTGGTTCATTAGATTTGAGATTCATGAACTCATTAACCAACTCAATTATATATATTAAATTGTAGTTGGGTTGGGCAGGTTTGTGGGTCAAGTGCGACCTACTTACACCTCTATGAGTAATCCATTCTCACATTCAATAACAAGCATGATCTAGTTCTATGTTTGCTCACTTGTGTGTTGCTAGGAGGTTGTGGGTCTTATCTGCACTGCAACTTGTGCAAGTATGTATTTCTGAGTTGATTAGAGCTTGAAACACCCTTCTGTTATGTAAGGTCAGCTTTGAAGCTTTTTATTTTTTATTTGACTGGTTAAATTGAGTATTACTGTAATTATGATTGTCTTGGCAGTTGTATAATTATAAACCGCTTGGCTACCCTATATATTATTTTCATGAGCAAATTTACCTTCCTTTTTGCTTTATCTTAAACTTTTTTATAGTTATTTGGAGTTGTATGTTGCTTGTGTCCGCACATCACAATTCTTGTATATTTGCTTGATGGAAGAGTGATGATTAGCTTTTTCAATGTACTCTGGATGAATTGGTTGTCATATTTCTTCAGGATATGCCCAATGACGAATGCTCATTGTGAGATTGTGGTACTCTGAACATTGTTCAAAGCCTTTCCATATCATTGCCTTTCTTCCCACTGCCATCACCAACTCTGCTGCTGTTGCTCTTCTTCCCCTTCCTCTTCTATATCCTTCTTCTTGTTGCTGCTGCTGTTATTATTCTTATTATTATTCTTATTATTATTATTATTATTATTATTGCTGGCAGTGGGTGGAGATGGTGGAGGTTGTGGGTCTTGTTTGCTTTGATGGATGCAGAGAGGCATTTATGGATGTTGAAAAATTAGTACCAATTGGAGATATCTGAGGGCTGTGTTGTTTCCTCGAGTTAGGATAATTGTCGTACATTACTTCTACGTACATTACTTTTATGTTATACATACATTCCTAGTGTAGTGGGCGTGGCATTGATCAAATACCATTTACTGGTGATTAGATCATTGAGAAGTTCCCTGTATCCCTTCCTCTATCTAGCCATTTATCCATAATTACTTCTAGATAGGTTTTAGATTTATAATCAGCTATGGGTTTCGCATGTTCTTCGGTATGCCTTTTTTTTTTTTTGACTAAACTTTTGGCTAAGTTGATTGTTCATGTGTTTCAAGATGTCTCGTGACTAATGCGTTATATTTTCTCTTGGAGCTGCACAGCTATAGCTGTAGTTATTATTTTATGGATTTTGTGTTATCAGACATCATTGCATGGTGAAAGAACTTTTCTAAATTAGTTACATTTGTTCTTTATCTGTTGTGCCCTTTCCAAAAACCAACACTAGACTTTGAGGCTACTGGTCAAGTTTGGTTATCTGTGATGCTTCTTCTGCCTTCTCCCGCTTTTTCGGTGTTATGTTTGATACCTTTTCATGTTCTTCACGTATAATGATTGACGAGGATGGTATTACAGTGCTTTTAACCTGACACTGGGTTCTGTCCTTGTATGACTTATTATTCTGAATGTAGTGATTTTTTTTTAAACCTTGTATTTCTCTATGAAGAGGCAACATAATTTGACTGTTATGCGGTATAGGCACTTAATTTTTTAAAATATACTAAAGACATATTGGTTGAGATTGACAGAGAAAGGTGGTCTCCCACTTAAACTTTAGCAGCAGGCCCGCTTATTGTGGGTGTGGCTAAAGATGCTGGCTGTCTCGGAAATATTGTTGATTTGTAATTTTTATTTTTTCGTCCTACCTTGCATTTAGATGGAGACATTTTGTTTATGGGGGACTGAATCTAAGATACCAAGCCATCGAGTAAGTGTAATTTATTTTGTATCATTCCATTAAATAATAATGAGATAACGCGTCTTTTTTTGGATACCGAGATTCTATGTTTCGATTTTATGACTTTTTGAATACTTGTTCAATTTTTACGAGAACTATAATTAAAATTAGAACAAGATAAATTAGAATAATTCTGATTGAAAAGACTAAACTATGTAGGGAGTGTTGGGTCGAGGAGCGCCTTTGTTTACTCGGAAATGATCCCTGAGAGTGTAAGCTTTTCTTGGCTCTTAACTTGGATGTCTGTTTCTGTTTAAACTTGCAGCATCGAGCCATGGAGGCTTTTCTGAATCTAAGCTGTCTGTATTATGGTAGTGGGTAAACTGTTTGAGATTTATGATGGGTGACATTCCCAATTTAAATCTAATTATTTAAACTGGTGTTTTTCACCTTGATGACCATAATTCTCCTGAATTTAAGCAAACACTCAAAGCTGTGCAGTGTATTCTATTGTTTGAACAAACTTTTATTTGGCCCGCTGTTGAGTGTTTCAATTGCTGGAACCTTTCAAAGGTCAAGGTCAAGGAGGGTTGTTGCTACAAGGATGGGAAAATTGAATCATGCTAGCTTGTTTGGGGACTGTAGGGATTAGGTGGGGGATTGTTGGTTGTGGATAGGAGACAAACAAAAGAAAGGGTCGCAACATTGAGATTTTTATGCAAGAATTATCAAACATTTATTCTTGCAGCTCCCTACTTTTATGGCGGAAGAAAGGGACATCAAATAGTCAACCATATCTAGAGCTGCATATTGTTTTGATTAATTCAGCACATAAAAGCATGCTTATTAACACTGCTATAATATTTTGACAATGGCAGTAATTTCATTTTCATTTTACCTCATCATCTGTAAAATATCTTTCTCTTGTTTTATTTTTCATTTATTTATTTTTTATATCTCTCCTGTTTACCCTCTAACCTAAAAATTTGTGTATTCCTATTTTTTAATTTGAATAAAATATATTTTCATATCTCATTTTATTTTAATTTGAATAAAATATATTTTTGATATCGCATTTTATTTTAATTTAGATAAAATATATTTTTGATATTCTTTTTGTCTTTATTTTTATTTTATTTTTTGTATTTTTTTAATATTTAGTTCTTGTATTTTTTATTTTTAATTTCACATAAATTGTTTTATTTTGTTTAGTTCTTGATGTTAATTTTAATTGTTAAGTGATATGATATGATGAGTATAAATTGTGTTTTTAATAATTTTTTAACAAATTTTGTTTAGTTTTTTATGTTAACGAGTTTTTAACAATGTTTAATTATTATAGATTTTTTAAATATTTAAATATTTATTTTTGTAATATTTATAATAATTTTAAATTTTGGTATTTGAAGTTTTGATTTTTTTATAAAATTTTTGTCGGTTTAGTTTGTTAGAAAATTTGATACATATAAAATTGCGTATAAGTTTAAAAAAATTAATACAAAATTTGTTTGTTATGTAGTGACTAAATATAAAATTTAATAATTTATGATGGATTAGAAATAATAAAAAATTATGAGATTAAAATTACAAAAATGAGATAATAACGTATTTTATTTATTTATTTATTTTGATAATTATATGCGTACCTGGTATAAAAAAAGAAAAAGAAATGGAAGCTAGGAGATTTTGGAATAATGAAATAAAATGAAAAATTAGTTGGGATGTGTTAATATTTTTATATTTATAGATATATAATTCTTATAATTTATAATGTTTATAAATATTATATAATTTTATGTCTTAAATATGAATTTAGTTTTAAAAAGATAAAGTTTATTAAATTAT
>JAMLFT010007300.1:0-14996 GCA_026544285.1 Pachyrhizus erosus
AATAATAAAGTTAAAATATACATTTAACTAGAACTATGTTTTAATTTTTAAATATTTTTTAACTTCTTTATTATGTACTAATTTATATATATATATATATATTATTTGAATTAATATGTAATTAATAATTTAATTTATAACTTATTTTAAATATATGAATAAAATTACGTTTTAAAAAATGTAAGATGAATTTCTACAATTTCTTTAAATTTAATAAAAATGAGATTGAGTTTTTTTTTTTTTTGTCTACTTCTTTTATAAATTCAAACCATCTCCGTTTTTAGTGAGAGCAAGAACAACATTATAGATGGTAACACAACGATATAGTGCCGGTCATTTAAATAAATGGATCTCTTCTATATTGTGAATTTTATAGAAGTAACCGATAAAATAATTTACTTAACCCATCATTCTTATAATGACGTATGAATAAACCCCAAAACGTAATGCATGAACTTAGAAGCCACCCTCTTTTACACATGAATTGTTGGCTATGGTTATGCTGAAAAGAGTTATTTGCAAGTATGACCTGTTTCAAGGGAGGAAATCAGAAATAGGAGATATAACATTTGACTTGACATGTTCTTAATAGAGTTAACCTGAAGTCTCATGCCAAATAAGAACATTGAGAATCTAAACTTATATGAACCTGAAATCAATGAGCATATATAAATTAATTGCCTTGCAACTGATGGTTAGGTTGATGCATTAAAATTCAATGATAGTACATAACTCTACTATATCCATCCAAATTACTTAAAAAAATTTCAGTTTATTAAAAAAGAAAACACTTATAGAAGATAGAAATAATAAAAAGAATTATTTTATATTTGTAAGTTAACTAATGGACCCATTTGTCTAAATTATTTTTTAAAAAAACAAAAAACTGTTTTCTTTTAAAAAATATTTTTTAAAAATATACATTTTTTAAAAATTTAAACAAACTGACCTAATATGTAGAAAAAGTCTTTTATATAATTTCTTTAAAATTATTTTTAATTTATATATAAATTAATTTTAATTTATTAAAAAGTTAATTTCGTTTTTTTCTAAAAATATTTCTAAATAAATTTATTAAAACAAATCTAAAGTGTCATATAGAATAATATACATGATCCAACAAACTTAATTTACCCAAGATACAATGTGCATTGTTTAATGCTTTAGTTATAGCATAAGAAAGCTAAGGAATATCCTACTAATAGCTTTTTAGTAGTTTATCTTAGTGATAGAGATAATTTTTCTAAATTACATAATGTATGATGGTTTGGATCTAAGGTCCCTTGGGCAAGCAGCACCAGATATTTCAGCATTTATCAGAGCAAAAGCAGCAGCTTATCCCATTTTTGAGATGATAGAGAGGGACACAATGAGAAAAGTCAGCTCAGAAAATGGTCAAAATTTAAACAAATTGGAAGGACATATCCAATTTATGTGTGTCTGTTTCAGTTATCCATCTCGTCCTGATGTGGTAATCTTCAACAATTTTTGTCTTGAGATTCCTCCAGGAAAAGTTTTAGCTCTTGTGGGAGGAAGTGGTTCTGGAAAGAGCACAGTTATATCATTGATTGAACGTTTCTATGAACCACTTTCTGGTCAAATACTATTAGATGGGAACAATATCAGGGAACTTGATCTCAAATGGCTTAGACAACAAGTTGGACTGGTTAATCAAGAACCTGCACTTTTTGCTACAAGCATCAGGGAGAACATACTGTATGGAAAAGATGATGCCACTCTTGAAGAAATAAATCAAGCTGCCATGCTTTCTGATGCTCAGTCTTTCATCAACAATCTTCCTGATGGATTAAATACTCAGGTAAGAATGCACCTTTAGAATTTTAACATAAAATAAAGATTTAAATATGTTTTTTTTCTCCCATAAATTTTTAAATTTTGCAATTGATTCCTATGGAAGTTTTTTTTTTCCCTGAAAATATTTTTACTAATTTTTTACTCTCAGTTAAAATATTGATTATATTAACTTGAGATATCATTTAGTAAAAATATATCAGTGGTTGTTATAAAAAAATAAAAGATTAAAAAAATATTTAAAAATATTTGAGAGACTACTTAATAAAATCAATGTAATAATAAAGAAAAAATATACAATAAAGATTGTTTGAGGGACTAAATATAAAATTTAATTTTTTTTTCAGAAAATAACAAAAAAAAGAAATTAAATAAAAACCAATCATAAAGTTAAAAAATTTATCCGAAACTAAACACATATCTAAAAGTTAAAGATCCAAAACTTTTTATTGTGCAACCATGTTTCTAGCAATTTTATTCTTTGTATCTTCATAAAGAAATTTCTTTTGCCGCTTTAAGAATGTTGTCTTGTAAGAAGGTGTATACTATGCAAATTCAGATATAAGACCATACAAGTATCATATAGGGTTGAAATTTCTATCCCAATAATTTCAGTGGATTGCAAATAGGTGAAGGTAAAAATGTATTTATAATGTAATTGTGGAAATTGTTACTGGTAACAATTATATCTAAGAAATTTTCACTTCTTTAAGTGGGACACAAAATAAACATTCAAGCTGTAATAAAAATCATAAAGTATATTTAAATTGTTTCATCGTTTAATTTGGAAAAATTAGAATATAATATAAAAGAAGATGATGAATCATAATTCGTTACATTTTATTATTTTATTTTAATTTTTATTTGTACAAGATTTGAGATGTATTTAATAAAAAAATATTTTTAAATTATAAATTTATTATTTTATCTTGATAAATTTTATCCTAATCATGATTTTTTAAAAATAATATATTTAAAATAAGAATAATATAAAATTAAAGAATTATAACTCATTTTGTTCTATTTTTTTACTAAATAATAAAATGAAATTTATGTTTAGTTCTATTAAAAAATAAAAAAAAAACATTTTATTCTATTTTATTCCATTATATTTCAACCAGTTTCATTCTTTATCACCAATTCAAAGTTAAAGGCAATAAGTGTGTGAATTACATACTTTGTTAAACAGGGCACGGAAATGGTTTTTTTATAACTCAAGTAAAATATGATGGATGATTTTACCTTAGGAGATGATACTGATTTTCTTTTGTAGGTTGGTGAGAGAGGGATACAATTATCAGGGGGACAGAAACAAAGGATTGCAATATCTCGTGCTATAGTTAAGAATCCATCAATTCTTTTATTAGATGAAGCAACCAGTGCTCTGGATGCAGAGTCAGAGAAAAGTGTGCAAGAGGCTCTTGATCGTGTCATGGTTGGCAGAACAACAGTGATTGTTGCACACAGACTTTCCACCATTAGGAATGCAGATATGATCGCTGTTATTGAGGGAGGGAAAGTTGTGGAAATTGGAAATCATGAGGAACTCATTGCCAACCCAAATAATGTATATGCATCTCTTGTTCAAATCCAAGAAACAGCTTTTTCTCAAGCCCACCTTTCTGCGGATCCTTACTTGGGAGGCTCATCAAGGTACTTCACTCTCAACCTTAATTGCAATTAACTTAAGTAATAGAGGTAACTTAATCTTATCAATTTATGACCTTGGGATTCATCTTTTATAGATAGCCCCTGCAAATTTTGCTATTTATTTGTCGGCTGGGTAAATGAATATTTTGATTCTTGAATACGTAAATTGGTGATAATTTAATCTTTTTGAAAGAATAAAAATTTTCATTTAATAATTGAATATTTGAAAAATATAATAATTATGTTTTATCATTAAGTTTTCAAGAGTCTATTTTGTTGTTATAATATAATGTTTAAGGATTAATTTAACATTAATTTATAAATTTTAATAATATTTTATTTTTATTAAGTTATAACACAAAATGTAATTATCATATTTTTTTTACATATTTAAGAATTAAATCAAATTTTTTATTTATTTTTTAAATAAATTGTTATTGATTTATATATACATAAACTAAAATATTATTTATCCATATTTTTTTATCTCTCAAATTTAGTTATCTAATCTTGCTTTTTTTGTCATACAATTTTAAAAATATTTTATCTAATCCCTATAACTATTTTTTGACAGTTTGAATAACTTGTAGTAATTTTTCTACCGTAGAAGCTATTGAAAAGAGTTTTTTTTTATAAAAAAACTGAGGGATAAAAATAAATAAATTTAAATTAAAGAGAAAAAAAAAAAAAAAAAACAATGACTCGAGGCTAAATACAAATTTAAGCCTTATTTGCCTAACTTTAGAGCCTAGTCAAGTGGTTCTATTCAAATATGATACCATAAATCTTCTTTCTGTCAACTTTTTACCTGCGCTGTACAAGGGATAACATACAACTATCATCTTACTTATGTTTATATGTTTATTCTGATTGCAACACAAGGCGCATAGGAGAGTCATCATCTCGCGCAACAAGCTTTCGTGGTAGTTTCCGTTCAGACAAAGAATCAACCAACCGGGCTTTTGGTGATGGAGCAGAAAGTGTTGGAAGTTCAAGGCATGTCTCAGCAAGAAAACTGTATTCCATGATTGGTCCTGATTGGATTTATGGTGTTTTTGGAACCTTGGGTGCATTTGTTGCTGGAGCACAGATGCCACTTTTTGCTCTTGGAATCTCTCACGCTCTTGTATCTTATTACATGGACTGGGATACAACTCGTCATGAAGTGAAAAAAGTTGCTTTCCTCTTCTGTGGAGCTGCTGTTTTGACCATCACTGCCCATGCCATTGAACATCTTTCGTTTGGAATCATGGGGGAGCGACTTACTCTTCGCGCCAGAGAGAAAATGTTTTCTGGTAATTGTGATCAACTCATCAAATAATGTCTTCCTAAGAAATATTTCCTTTTAACTTTCCTATATTGAAATAATAATGAATAGTTAAAAGATAACGAAATTTAGTCTAGTTGATAAGGAAGAGGCTCATATTCTATAAGGATGTGTGATCAATTTCAACTGTAAATGTGAGGATCTTATCAATAAGTAATATGTAAGTACTTTATTTGTGAGTGTATGAAATTTATTATAAATTATCAATTTTTATTAATGTATCTTTTTATTTAAATGTGATATCTATTAAAATTGATAATTTTTAATAAATTTTAATTAATAACAGAAAGAGGGTTAGGAATAGTATTAGTCTTCCTAACATTTTTAAGTGGTTATTGAGTCTTGAATTTTATCCTGACTTTATAACCTTTCAAGACTCAACTCATCTAAACTTCTGTAATTTCAAATAATAATAATAATAATAATAAAATAAATTATATATATATTTTATGAGATTTCATTAAATTATATAAATATTTTATAAAATTTTATGAAATTACATATATTTTTTCTATTTTTTTAACCTTTGCATTGACCTCCCGTACAAAAGAGATTAATGTAATGTACAAAAGATGTAAGTTTATATTTTTCAAAAATTAAGAAAAGTTAATGTATTGTATAAAAGGTTGTTATTGTTTATATTTTAAAAATTAAAAAGGTTAGTGTAGAGACAGAAAAAATTAGAAAATATTTATGTAATTTCACAAAATTTTAAATAATATTTCTATAATTTGTTTTAATAATAATAGTTAAAACTTAAAAGTAATCGTCTTCTGTATTTTTATTAGTTAACAAAGTACTTTTTTTTTTTTGCTTATATTGAATCAAAATCAGACTCTTGTATCAAAATCAAAACTCGTGTTATAAAGCTGCAGTATTTACTTTTTTAAGTGTTCACACATTTTCCTATTGATTCTAAAAAATACATAACTAAACAATAGTATAGCTATTATATAGGTTATGATTTAATGATATCTTTCTTTCACTGATTTCCCTTGCTCATGTGGGTGCAGCTATTTTGAAGAGTGAAATTGGCTGGTTTGATGACATAAACAACACAAGTTCTATGCTTTCGTCACGTTTAGAGACTGATGCAACATTTTTAAGAACTGTAGTTGTTGATCGTTCGACAATTCTTCTGCAGAATGTTGGTCTGGTTGTTGCTGCATTTATTATTTCCTTCATGTTGAATTGGAGGATAACGCTTGTTGTATTGGCCACATACCCTTTGATAATTAGTGGTCACATTAGCGAGGTTAATTTTCTCTTGCTCCATATTTCAACATTACCAAACTAGTACATATATCTGATTCTGTTTTAACAACTCGGTGCCAACATTTCAGAAACTATTCATGCAAGGCTTTGGTGGCAACCTGAGCAAAGCATATCTAAAAGCCAACATGTTGGCTGGGGAGGCTGTGAGTAATATCCGCACTGTGGCTGCATTTTGTGCTGAACAAAAGGTCCTTGACCTTTATGCTCATGAGCTTGTGGAGCCTTCCAACCGTTCAGTCAATCGAGGCCAAATTGCTGGCATATTCTATGGCATTTCCCAGTTCTTTATTTTCTCATCTTATGGCCTTGCCTTGTGGTACATGCTCTTGCTTCTCTTTTATTTTTTAGTGTCATCAAGAGGTATCTGGAATTTTTTATTTGATACACAAGTAGTTCTCCTCTCACTGGATTGGCACATTTTTAGGATAAGATGGTACTTTCGGTTGCGAATCTATGTTACGTCAGAATTGAACTCTAGACCTTAGTTAAAGGGTCCAAGAGTCAAACCACTTGTGCTAACAATTTTTTATTTTTTTGCTTCTTTTTTGGTTTAATAGTATATATGTTTTACCAATAAGTAGGGACCAAAACGTAAACAAAATTTAACATACATAATTATATGAATAAATTAGGAGACTACAGGATTGCCTTTGTGCTGAGAGTGAGACTTGTACCTTTTGCAGGTATGGATCTGTGCTGATGGAAAAAGAGCTTTCCAGCTTCAAATCAATTATGAAGTCATTTATGGTTTTAATTGTAACAGCACTGGCTATGGGGGAGACTTTGGCACTGGCACCCGACCTTTTGAAAGGAAATCAAATGGTTGCATCAATTTTTGAAACGATGGATAGAAAGACAGGAATATTGGGTGATGTTGGAGAAGAGATGAAGACAGTGGAAGGAACAATTGAGCTGAAAAGAATCAATTTCAGCTACCCTTCAAGGCCAGACGTGGTTATTTTTAATGATTTCAATCTTACAGTGCCAGCAGGAAAGAACATTGCCTTGGTGGGGCATAGTGGTTGTGGTAAAAGCTCAGTCATCTCCCTTATACTCAGATTTTATGATCCAACATCTGGGAAGGTGATGATTGATGGTAAGATGTTTGAACAACTTATGCTTTAATCACTCACTCTTATTCCGTTATTAGTACAAAACAAAACAAAATCATAAGATATTTTCTTTACAAAGTAAAATGTCTAATGCAGACACATTGGCATGCATAAGTCAATCATTTAGGCTCATTGGCTACTTGTATGTCAATCTAATGTCAATATCTTTTATCATTAGCCTAATTAGTAATTTTGGTTCTATTTTTTAGAAAATTTGATTTTGGTTCTTTTATTTTATTTTTAACAATTTTAGTTAAAATTAGTAATTTTAGTCTTTTTATTTATAATTAATTAATGTTAGTGTCATTAATAGTCAATAAAAAACTTAACAGATGAACTAAAATAGTTAATTTTAAAAAATAGGAGACTAAAATTGTTAAAAATAAAATAAAGAGATCAATATCAAAATTTTTGAAAAATAGAGGAATGAAGATTGTAATTTAGCCTATTATAAATGAGAAAACACTCTTCTAACAATGATTCATCAAATTCACACAGGAAAAGACATCAAGAAACTCAATTTGAAATGCCTTAGGAAACATATTGGTTTAGTGCAACAAGAACCAGCTCTTTTTGCAACATCAATTTATGAAAATATTCTTTATGGTAAGGAAGAAGCCTCAGAAGCAGAAGTAATTGAAGCAGCTAAACATGCCAATGCTCATAGCTTTATCAGTGCTATTCCAGAGGGCTACTCCACAAAAGTAGGTGAGAGAGGAGTTCAACTGTCTGGTGGCCAAAAACAAAGGGTAGCTATTGCAAGGGCTGTTTTGAAAAATCCTGAAATTTTGCTTTTAGATGAAGCCACCAGTGCACTGGATTTGGAGTCCGAGCGGGTGGTGCAACAAGCTTTAGACAAATTGATGCAGAACAGAACAACAGTTATAGTGGCACATAGGCTATCCACAATAACAAATGCAGACCAAATAGCAGTTTTAGAGGATGGAAAGATAGTTCAGAGAGGGACTCATGCAAGACTTGTAGAGATCACAGATGGAGCATACTACAAATTAGTCTCCCTTCAACAACAACAGCAGCATGTACAAGAACATATTGATTGACATAACAAAAAAGACCAATGAATTTATATGTTAAAAATTTTTGTTTGTTTGTTTTTTTTTTTTTTTCATCACAATTACAGAGAATGATGTGGATTCGGGGGCTAGTGTTTGGCCAGAAAAATATGACATGTTTGGTAACTGTTTGTAAAAATATAAAATGGCTTTAAATAATTAGGTTTGATTACATTTTTATTTCCTGCGTTTTGCAATGTGTATAATTTTAGTCTCATTTTTTTGGCTAATTAAATTCTTTTATTTTTTAAATAAAACTCATGTAGTCCTAGCCTGGCTAATCCAACCTTGTGTGTCAGTATACTGTGCGAGTTTATTATTTTAATTAAAAAATTAACAAATGTAGGACACATAATTAAATAATTAAGAAAGATAAGTTAAATTCAAATGGTGCATGTGTGATAGTTTGGGAGACTAAATCCTTTGACTATGAGAATAAACCATCTTGATTGGAGATATGAATTTGATTTTATTTACATAATGTTACTGTGATTTTGGTTTTGTTTTGATTACTCTGTCCAAGTTTTGATGAATTGGAGTGTAAAAATTAAAATGCAGCAAAATTTAGAGATAATTTAGATATCGATTAAATTGAATTCTAAAATGATATTAAAACTTTAATTTTAATAACGAATTTGGTTATTGATTGATTATCATTGAATTCTTAAATGATTAGAATCAGAATTTTAATAATAAATTTGGTTATCGACTGATTATCAATAATGAATTTTGTTATCGATTGATTATCAATAATGAATTTTGTTATCGACTACATTAGTGACAAATTTGGTCACAAAACACACACATATATATATATACTTTCCTTTTCATATGATAAAATGATTGAATATGATTGAATATACATCGTATTATGTTAGGTTCATTTATGTCCCTGCTCCTTACTCAAGTGATAGACTTTGTCAATGCATTGGTTGAATGTTTAATGGGTTCGAACATTGACACAAAGTTGTCCACTATCACCCTAGATAATTGTAGCACAATGACCCTATGATTGACAAAATTAAGGATAAATTACAATTAGGCACTTTATTAAGGGACGGGGTTTTACTTCATATGTGTTGTTCTACACATATCTTAAATTTGATAGTGAAAGATGGGTTGGAAGTAGTGAAACATAGGGTAGAAAAAATCCGAGATAATGTAGCATATTGGACCACAACACCAAAAACAAAGGGAAAGTTTGAGGAGACGACTAAACAATTGAGAATTCTTTGCACTAATAATTTGGTTTTAGATTGCCCTACTCGATGGAATTCAACATACAAAATGCTTGAAGTTGCCATATCATATGAGGACGTGTTTACACGGTTAAGGCAAGATGAGTCTCAGTATACTTGTTTGCCAACTAATTGATAGCGGCAATACGTGTGTGGGAGATTAAAATTGTTTAATGCTATCGCTGAATTATTTTGTGCTACTAAACATCCAACTACTAAAGTGAATTTTCTCAATATATGTAAGATCAAGTTTGCATTAACTCAATGGATTACCTCTCCTAATGAATTGATTCAAAAAATGGCTGAAAATATGTTGAGCAAATTTGATAAACATTAGAGTGTGACTCATGATATTATGAGGGTTGCTACCATTTTGGATCCTAGATACAAAATGGAGTTGTTTTTATATTATTATGAAAAACTGTATGAACACAAATCATTAGCTCAAGTTAGAATGATTCGACAATTGTGCTATAACTTGATTTTTGATTATCAAATGAAAACGCATAAAGAATTTGCTCGTGGCTCACCAATAGTGGATGGCTCACCAAGAATTTGAGTACGATAGGTATATTTTGAGGGGGAAAAGAGCTAGAAGTTCTTATGTTAAATAAAACTAAGTTGGATCATTATTTGGAGGAGGACGCTTTACCAAGAACTAGTGATTTTGATATTTTGATATGGTGGAAGTTGAATGGTGTCAAGTATCCAACACTTCAAGCAATTGCAAAAGACATTAGTTATTCTAGTCTCCATTGTAGCTTTTGAGTTTGCATTTAGCACTGGTTGTTGAAAATAATATGCATGAAAACTGAAACAATGCAGCACTAAACTAAGAGAGGTTAAACTGCTTGATGATTTAAAAAGAAAACTAATTGCCTTATAAAAAGGCTTACATCCTTGACGGATACGTTAAACAAACCCACTACCCATAAAAATAGGAACTTCACAAATTAATTAAAGACTCTAACAAACACAATGACACTTTCAGAGGCTAGAAAATAGGAATAACACAGACACAACTAAACACATTAATTAAAAATATTGTGCTAGTGTTGTAGCTTTAACACTCCCCCTCAACACCAACTTCCTTCCTTTCCACCATATTGAGCTTATGACAAAAACTTCAAATTTTGTTGCCACTCAAGCCCTTCGTAAACAAGTCTACAATCTGATCTTCAATCTTAATATGTAGCAACTTAATCTCTCCTTGCAACACCTTCTCCCTAATGAAGTGATGATGCACCTCCACATGTTTAGTTCTTGCATGGAACATTAAATTCTCTACCAAACACATTGTTCACATATTATCATAATATAGGGGAATAATATACTTTGTTAGCTGATGCAAATCCTCTAATAATTGCACTAGCCAAGTGCTTTCTTGAGCTGCCATTGCTACAACTCAATACTCAACCCCTATTTTTGACAAAGATACAATTGGTTGCCTCTTACTGCACCAAGAAATCGCCCTAACCCAAGCATAAACACATACCCAATAGTTGAGCATCAAGTATCATGATCACCCGTATAATCAGCATCACAAAAATCGACAAGCTTGCAGTTTCCACCTCTCTTATACATAACACCATAGTCAAGTATACTCTTTACATACCTTAAAATTCGCCAAATAGCTTCCAAATAAGGCTTCTTTGGACTTTGCATATATCGACTCATCACCCCAACAGCAAAAGAAATATCAGGCCATGTCAAGGTTAAGTAGATAGACAACCCACTAGTTGTTGATACATCGTCACATCTTCCAAATCTTTCCCTTTATGAGCACACACCTTCATATTTGACTCCATTGGTGACGAAATTGGCTTGCACATTAGCATTCCAAACTTCTTCAATAGGTCTTTAGGATACTTTTGTTAATGAAGAAAACTTCCCTCCAAACTACATTTGACCTCCAGACCGAGGAAATGCTTGAGGTGTTTGAGTTCTTTCATATGGAAATGAATGGATAAGTTCTCCTTTGTTCAAAGAATTTCTTCATCACAATCTCTTGTTACAATTAAATCATCTACATACACCAGAACAACAACTAGCATTCTTCCATCAACTTTAATAAACAAGCTAGAATCCCCAAATGTCACTGAATAACCATTGTGAGTTAGGAATTCAACAATCTTACCATACCAAGCCCTCAATGCTTGCTTTAATCCATAGAGCACCTTTTGAAGCTTGCAAACATACTCTGGATAATCCTAACTTTGAAACTCCATTGGCTAATTCATGTAAATCTCCTGGTCTCACTCCCCATGCAAAAACGCATTCTTCACATCCATTTGCCACAAGTTCCAACCTTTGTTAGCTACAAGTGCAAGTAAAACTCGCTCTATTGTAAGCTTCACCACTAGACTAAATGTTTCATCATAGTCTAGTCCATATTGTTGAGAAAATCCCTAAGCTACAAGGTGAGCCTTATACCTCTCGATTGATCCATTTGTGCAACACTTTATCGTATAAATCCACTTGCAAGATATCAACTTCACAACTCTCGACTTTGGAACTAGCTCCTAAGTCTGATTACATTCCAATGTAGAAATTTCCTTTTCTATGGCTTTAACCCACTCTAAACTGTGAGTTGCTTCCTCAAATGTCTCTGATTTTGTCACATCAGCATCTTATATTATAGTTGCATTGGCATACCTAGGATTTTGCTTTGTAACTCTTCCCAATCTTCTAAGTGGAGTTAATGCTTTCAATTCATTTGGATCATCTTCTTCAATTGGATGTTGATGCGCATCAGCTTTAGTTTGATGTCGATGCACACCAGTTTGCTATGGACTTTGAGTTACAACTTTGTCATCTATAACCTCGGCTTCTCCAAAACTCAGATGGAGTTAAGAATCATGCACCTTATCCTTATAACCATTTGATTGTGACAGTACCTCCTTCTCCGATATACACCATGAGGACGATCCATCAAACACCACATTTCAAGATGTATAACACTTCCTGATTGTAGGATCACAACATCTCCAACCTTTTCTTTGGCTGTCATATCCCACAAAAATATACCTAGCAGCTTTCTTGTCCATCTTGTTACGTAAACAATCGAGAACACAAACATAGCATACACACCCGAAAAACTAAAAAGTAGCTAATTGTAAGTGTCATACCCCATAATTTTTCAAAGGGAGAACAAAACGATAACCTTTGTTAGGGAAGCCTATTGATCACGAAAGTTGCAGTTCTCATAATTTTAGCCCAAAATTGAGCTGCAACTTTTTTTGCGTGAAGTATACGATGAAAAGTCTCTTCAAGTGCCTATTCTTTCTCTTAGCCACCCCGTTTTGTTGTGGCGTGTTGGGAGATGTGAATTGGTGACATATTTGACATTCTTGAAGAAACTTCGAGAACTCGCTTGAGGTATACTCTCCTCCGTTGTCGATGTGTAAACAACAAATTCCCCTACCAACCTTTGCTTCTGCCACCTCCCTAAATTCTTTGAACTTTGGTTGAGTTTCTAATTATTTTTTCATAAAATAATCCATACAAATTTGGAAAAATCATCGATAAACATCACCATATACTTCATTCCACCGACGATAACTTGTTTGACAAGTTTGAATGCACCAGAGTGGATCAATTCTAATGGTTCCTTCGCTTTGAATTTGGACTCTTTGTATAGGTGCTAATGAGCTTTTCCATACTGACAACCCGCATATACTCTATATGTCCTTACTTCAAGTTGTGGAAGGCCCTTCAACATTGACTTCTTCATCATCATATCAATTTGAAATAACTAACATGGCTCAACCTCATATGTCATAAATTTGATGTCTCATTTCTTCTTGTCTTGTCTACGTACACGGTCTTTGTAGATATCACGTAGATTGACTCCACTGTCCTGCCCTCCATCACCGACTCCTCTTTAATCTCAAGGTTATGATAAATCTTCACATCTTGAGCACCGAATTGAACATGATGACTCGTAGATGTTAATTGTGCAATCAAAAGTAAATTTTTCTTCATACCTAGGACATGGTAGACATTTTGTAGTGGCACCTTGGTAATACTATGTCGAGGTGGTACAACTGATTTACTGACATGAGTTATCAACAACTTCACCACCCGATTTCCTCTATACTCTAACACATCCTGCAGCTTCTCTTTGTCACTCGTCATATGATTCGAGCAACTCAAGTCTACAATCCAATCAACCTCATAATTGATTTGATTGAATGCGACTATAGTAAGAGTTCGCTCCTCCTCTTTTGTAGCTAGCAATGCCTTAACATCCCACTCCTCTTCACTTTTGGAAGTTGTAGAATTGCTCTCAACATATTTCTTCTTTGACCAGCAATCTTTTGTCATGTGACCTTTCTTGCCACAATTATAGCACTTCCCTTCTAACCTTCTACTATTGCCATAATTCTTCAAAGCTCCCCCTACATGTCCGCTCCCATCGCCTTAATTACTTTTTCGCTTATCCTCCTTTTTTTGTTTTTTTCCATCCAGTGACAACTTACTGCTTAGAGTTCCACTTGCTATAATTTCCATAGAGTGCTTCCTCTTCACACTTCAATGAAACTCCACCCATCTACTTAGTCAATGCTTCTTGACCAACAAGCAGATTCTCGAATTCCAAAAGTGATGGCTGATTTGGTCATCCCTGCATCGCAATAACTAAGCCTCTATATTAAAGTTTCAAACCATGGATGATTATTCTCTTCACCCTGGTTCCCCTTATTGGAGCTTCAGGATCTAACTCAGAAATCTCTCACCATAGTGACTTCACCTTGTGGAAGTATTGAGCAACTGTCAACTCGCCTTGCGTTCGACAACTCGCTCTCAAGAAGCTGAAGCCTCGTGTCATTTTTGTTGGAGAACAATTTGGCAAAGGTATCCCAAGCATTTTTCAGAGTTTTTGCATCTTGAATATGCTCTAGCACATCTTCAATAGTTGTCTCCAAAGCAAACATGGCCTTGTCCACTTTGATTTTCCACTTTCACAGCATACCATTCACATCCTCTACTTTTGGTGGTGTAACTTCATTGTCGTTTACAACCTCCCACAAATCCTAGCCTTGAATGTAGGACATCATACAAATGGATCAAGAATTGTAGTTCTAATTGTTCAACTTCTTCACTCCACCAACGACCTAAAGATCAATCATCTTGCATATTCAAAACTAACAAGGGAACCTAACTCTATTACTATATTGTTAAAAAAAATATGTATGAAAACTGAAACAATGCAACACTAAACTAAGAGAGGTTAAACTACTTGATGATTTAAAAAGAAAACTAATTGCCTTATAAAAAGGCTTACATCCTTGACGGATATGTTAAACAAACCCACTACCCATAAAAATAGGAACTTCACAAACTAACTAAAGACTCTAACAAACCCAACGACACTTTTAGAGGCTAAAAAAGAGGAATAACACAGACACAACTAAACACATTAATTAAAAGCATTGTTGTTAGTTATTTTTCTTTGATTCGGCAAGTGTACCGATTCAATTGTAATATAGTACCTTTTCAGGTACGAATG
>JAMLFT010007301.1:0-14992 GCA_026544285.1 Pachyrhizus erosus
TCTATGATCTCTTCCCGAACCAAACATGAATCTTTCGATTCATTTGGCTCTCACACTCAATTACTTATGGGAAATTTTCGTAGCCTTTTTATGTAATGAGCCTATCCTCTCTTCTCTATTTATATATATATATAAATTAGATTACCAATACAAGACCAGAATATTCGGAGGACTCTTCTGACCAAAAAAAAATTGTCAGCAAAGTTGTTTCTTTTCTTCAAATCCAAAGAATTCTTATTAATTTTTATGCGTAGGTCATCGATTCCGCATTGTAAAACAAAGGGGAGGGGTCAAATTCACCGTTTTTTCCAATTTTTAACCTTAAAGAGGATTCAAGCCATTTTATCGACATGAGTGTTGTATATCGAAAAAAATTGTTAAAATTTTTTTTGAAACCATTTCATTTCTGTATTAACATAGTGGTAGAAAGAGTACTACACTGCGTCTAGACTTCAAACTGTTTACTTTAACCATAGTAATAGTCCAAAATGAATCTTTGGTTAATAGAGAATCAAAGTGGATTTACCAATGAATCACGAAATGCTATGGTTCTTAAATATTTTTTCTTAATTTATTCAAAAGTAATTCGCGGGATTATGCACATTTTCTTAGTTATAACGAAAAAAAGTACAATTGGTTGGATCCAATCTATTCTTTGAAATTAACAACTCGCACACACTCCCTTTCCAAAAAAAACCAATACACCTAACACTACGCTTAGATTTATTAGATTTGTTGCTAAAATATCGGTATTAAACCCGAAACTTCCGGCGGATGGCCAGTAGCCCAAGCAAAGGAAAGAATCGGTTATATTTTTCATATGATCTCATCTCCTGTTATGAATAGACTAATTATCTTTCTAAGATTCCTATATTAGATATCTATATCTATATAGATATCTATTAATATTATTTGGATTGGTCAATCAATTGGAAGATTCCCTAAAAGAATGATACTTATTAGAATTAGATACCTGTTCTTATATCAATTGCAACATCTCTCAAGTTTTAACACTTTCGAAAAATTATCTTAAAATAAAAAAGGGGAGTTCATTGGACTAAAAAAGAGAAGAAAGAGGGCGAATCAGTATGTGAATTCTTCACCTTTCAATTAGTCCTTCCCCTGTGTTCTTGTCCGAACGGATAAAGAATTTTATAGGAGTGAAATATTAATCTAATTCGAAAAAGCAAGACCTGTAAAGTAAGTCCACGGAAAAAAGGATATGTATTTCTATTTTTTTAGGATTAAACAAAAGGATTAGCAAATAAAAGCGCTAATGCTACAACCAGTCCATAAATTGTTAAAGCTTCCATAAAAGCCAGACTAAGCAATAAAGTACCTCGTATTTTTCCCTCTGCCTCCGGTTGTCGTGCAATCCCTTCTACAGCTTGCCCTGCAGCAGTGCCTTGACCAACCCCAGGTCCAATAGAAGCAAGCCCTACGGCCAACCCAGCAGCAATAACAGAAGCAGCAGAAATAATAGGATTCATGATAATTTCCTCGTAACCAAAATATAAAATAAAGAAATAGTTAATGATATAATCAACCAATAAATTATGACTTAATTTTTCAATTACTACGATTTATTCGGTTAAAGTAATTAATAAGAATTCCGAATTGAAAATAATAATAGTTATTGAACTATACGAATTACTTCGAGATTTCTTTTTTCGTCTCTACCTACGTAGTTTTTTTTGTGAATATGTATAACCTTTGTTCTTATCTTACCTTAAATTTGGAATCATTCTTTGAATTCTTTTTTTATTCCATTTTTTTAGTCATTGAATATTCAATTCACAATTAGAGATGAAACGGAAGGGCTTTGTTTTATAATCCCTATAGAAATTTACAGTAGTAGCGGGGCAATTTTAGATATCAAATATTAGTTATTTTATATATATGGTTAGTTCATATATAACTAGTTCATATATAATATCCTATCACATATACATGGGTTTCTTCTATGCTGTAAACCAATTATTTTGTGTTTTAGATTCAATCGAATTCGAAAATCATTCTTTGAAACCTCAAAAACAAAGAAAGAGTTGTCTTATAATGATCAGATTATATACACCCAGTTTGACTCTACTTTATTTTATATCTTGTTTTTTTTAAACTCTCCTCCCCCCTTTTTTATTATTATCCCATATGGATACAATCAATCTAAATAAATTCGTTAGATTTTATTATTGTTTCATAGAAATATTGGAATTTGGGTGATCTAGTGATCTAAATGTTATTTTTTTAATTCTCTTTTGGTCAATCGTTGAATTCAATGTGAATGAAACTGGAATCTCCTTTAGTTCTCTAATCTTCTTTAGTTCTATATATGTACTAGTTCACTTCTTTATATATTAATTAATTTACTTATTTATTATTATTTTTTCTCATAACCAAATATAAGTTTGACCTCCCCTGTTTTGTGTGAGGGTAAAGCAAGAAAGATAGAGGTAAATATTTAAAAAGATGGTATTGTGAAATTCAATCACCCATTTAAAGAATTAGTAGTTTTCAGTCAATCTACGTTGCCTTAACAAATTATGTATTATTTATTTTGAACATTTTGTTTGCATAGTGTTTGCATAGTGTTTGCACACCACACAATCTTTTCCTTTTCCCGCAATACACTCTCCCTTTTCTTACTTAAAAAGGAAAACTCTGTTGTTATTTTCTGATTGATCAAAAAAATTTTAAAAGGAAAAGCCTCTTTTTTTCTTAGACAAAATCTTATATATTACGTAATCGAAAAAAAAATCTTATATATTAGACAAATATTATCATGTGTTATTATATGAAGTATGATTACTTAGTATTTTAATATTATAATTGAAAAATAATATATTAAATAATAAATATCATATTCAATCCATAAAATATTACTTTTGTTCTTTAATATTCGATTTAATTACATGTTTAATGCATTCAGTTTTGTATGCATGTAATTTTAATTTTTCAAATTTTTAAGTTAAATTCAGTTTTTTTGTTAACCTTTTTCTACTTAAAATCTTTATATTATTTTTTTACTCAAAATGTTCATCTTGTAAATCGCATAGTTTTTTTTAACCTTATACTTGTAATCACTAACTAAAACATCAAATTTTACTCAATATAAAAATTCATTAATTTTTTTTTTTTGCTTCAACCCCTAATATTAAATCTTATAAAATCCTTTAAATTTTATTAATTTTCTATTTTCTATTAATTCTCTAGTTCTATATTTTTAAAATCATTTCACATCTCAAAGTCATAATAAATTTTCTAATATTTAAATAAAAACAATAATTTAAAATTATAACAAGACCATTTTTCTTAAGTTTAAAATAAATAATGGACTTAATTAACGTTTTTTTAGGGCAAGAAGAAAACGCCTTAAAAAATCAAAATTACATACACTTAAAATTAAAGAAGTCAAAATACAATTAACCCTCAACATTTAAAGAAATAAACTAAAATACATTTTTGATGCCATTTTATTCAATTCAGATTAGTCATAATTTAATTTTTTTTCTAAATACAAATGACAGTAGAAAGGAAAAAAAAAAAAAAAAAGACAAACTTACTAGTACAATTTTTATAAAAGCAACTTTTCCTAACAATAATACAATAAAATAATATACTTTTTAAAATCAAATTATATGTATACTTTGTATTCAGTGATATATAGTGAAAAGATTCTAAAAGAACATTTGCACAAAAATTGAATAGAACGGCAGTAACTTCTTTCTCAAATTACATCCACATTAACTTTATTATAATCATATACTTTAAAAAATTAATACAACACAACAATACGTAAATAAATAAAATATAACAAATATAATTTTATATTATTATTTAACTATATATAATTAATTTATTAACTTATAATAAATCCTTAAAATTTATAATACCGATTATAGTTTCGGATTATGCAAGCATAAAACTTAAATTCATAAGTTATAATACACTTATAACTTAGTAAAAAAAAACATTTATAACATTTCTCATTTAATTATTTACACCCCCTGTGGCCAACCATGGCTGACTTGTTCTTTCTTTCTTGCAATTGCCGTCCTTTCTCTCTCTACAATGCCTTTGACCATTTGCAAAATCATCAACACGCTTCTTCCTCTTCAGCCACAACAACCATACCATGACCATTGCACCATCATCACCACACGACCCTTTTCTCGTGCCATCTTTCTTCACGTCTCACCAAGCTGAAAACATCACCACTTCTGTGTCAATTTTCACCACCTTCTTTTCTCTTTTCACATTCCCCACCTTCAAAACACAGTTCTCATGATTTTAGCTTCTGGGGTCGTTTCAAATTTCAACTTTTTGTATTGTGATAGAAACTTGTGTGGTGCTTTTGTTTTGTTTATTAGGAAATTCTGATCGAGACACGCTCAGAGATACGTTAATGTTGACATCTCTCCAACGGAGATTCGAACCTTGGTTCATCACGTTGTGAGGGACTAACCTGTATGATATACAACGTTGTGGTGTCCCATATATTTTTTTTTTTTGGATCATGGGTTCTGAGGTTTGCCACCTTCTGATCCCATCTTCAAGACCAACCCTTTACACTGAAGATTCGGAAAAATTGGAATTTTTTATGATCTAGCTGAGTCAAAGTCAAATATTTCAAGTACCACTGTGATGAACCCGAAGACCCCATTTGATAGTTCTTCCAATTTTGATTCTGTCGTGTTCAATTCGTCATCACGTAGAAGTGCCATGTCCATTCAGTCTAGGAGTTCTTTTAGGGACAACTCCACCCGTGAAGTGAGTTTTGCCCACTCAGGATCCAAGCCCGTGAGGTATGGGTCAAAGGGTGCTGATTCTGAAAGGCTTGAATTCAGCATGTCTCAGAAGGAAATCAGTGATGAGGATGCTCGGTTGGTTTATGTTGATGATCCTGAGAAGACAAATGAAAGCCTTGAATTCGCAGGGAATTCAATTCGAACCGGGAAGTACTCCATCTTCACCTTTATTCCAAGGAATTTGTTTGAACAGTTTCATAGAGTTGCTTATATTTACTTCCTTGTAATTGCCATTCTTAATCAGCTCCCTCAATTGGCTGTTTTTGGGAGGGGTGTTTCCATTATGCCTTTGGCCTTTGTGCTTCTTGTTACTGCTGTGAAGGATGCGTTTGAGGACTGGAGGAGGCACAGGTCAGACAAGATTGAGAACAACAGGGTAGCATTGGTTTTGGTTAATGGTCAGTTTCAAGAGAAGAAGTGGAAGGATGTTAGGGTTGGGGAGGTCATTCAAATCGGTGCAGATGAAACAATTCCTTGTGATGTTGTGTTGCTTTCAACTAGTGACCCTACTGGGGTTGCTTATGTGCAGACTATTAATCTGGATGGAGAGTCTAATTTGAAGACTAGGTATGCAAAGCAAGAGACTCAATCTAAGTTGCCTGAAAAGGAGACGTTGAATGTGTTGATTAAGTGTGAGAAACCCAATAGGAATATATATGGGTTCCATGGTAATATGGAAGTTGATGGAAAGAGGTTGTCTCTTGGATCCTCCAACATTATCCTTAGAGGCTGTCAGCTCAAGAATACTAATCGGGCACTTGGTGTTACTGTGTATTGTGGCCATGAGACCAAAGCTATGCTCAACAGCTCTGGAGCTCCATCAAAAAGGAGCCTTCTTGAGACTCGCATGAACTCTGAGATCATCATGCTTTCTTTATTTCTTGTAGCTTTGTGCACAGTCACCTCAGTTTGTGCTGCTGTTTGGTTAAAGCGCCACAAGGATGAGTTGAATCTCTTGCCGTATTATAGGAAACTGGATGTTTCAGAGGGGGAAGAGGAAAACTATAAATATTATGGATTGGGACTGGAAATTGTTTTCACTTTCCTCATGTCAGTTATAGTGTTCCAGGTTATGATCCCTATATCCTTGTACATTTCCATGGAGCTTGTCCGTGTTGGTCAGGCATACTTTATGATGGGAGACTCGAGAATGTATGATAAGGCGACAAATTCAGGATTTCAGTGCAGGGCTTTGAATATTAATGAAGATTTGGGCCAAATTAAATATGTCTTTTCTGACAAAACTGGTACACTGACTGAGAACAAGATGGAGTTTCAATGCGCGAGTATCATGGGGTTTGATTACAGTTCTGCAAAATCCAGTCTTGAGAATGAGCAAGTTGAATACCCAGCTCAAGGTGCATTTCCTTCTTTAACATGATAGTCTGTTCTGATACAATTTTAAATTAAGTATACTGCATTTGATTTTTAAAATCATTTTTGACATGGCATGTTTATTTTGTATCATTGTTTACTCAGTGGATGGGAAGGTCTTTAAGCCAAAGATGATGGTAAAGGTTAACAAAGAGCTTTTGCAATTATCAAAAAGTGGATTTGCAAATAGAGAGGGGAAACATATATATGATTTCTTTCTAGCATTGGCAGCCTGCAATACCATTGTGCCTCTTGTTATTGACACATCTGATCCTATGGTCAAGCTAATAGATTACCAAGGGGAATCACCAGATGAACAAGCGTTGGCTTATGCTGCTGCTGCCTATGGTTTTATGCTTATTGAACGAACCTCAGGTCACATAGTCGTTGATATTCATGGAGACAAACAAAGGTAAATTTAATTGCTTTTTTTTTAATAATTACTATCTGCTTCATTTTCTTCTGCAGACAAACATATTTTTACCTAGACAATCTGAAATAATTTGGTTTTAATGATTTAGTATTAATGTTGTTCAAGCATACTAGAAGATATTTTGAAATATATATATATCATTGAAGTCTCCTGTGTATGTTATGATTTCAATTATATAGTTGTTTATATTTACAGTTAAGTCTTGCATATGTCTTCTTTGTATTCCTTCTTCCCTGGATATGTAGTAATTTAGTGTGCAATGAAGTTTATGCAATTTTTTCTGTGTAAGGAGGTCAGATAGTTATCCTCTTTTTAATGAATATTTCTATTATGGGCCATGCAGGTTCAATGTCTTAGGTATGCACGAATTTGATAGTGATCGGAAAAGGATGTCGGTTATATTGGGTTACGACAACAATTCTGTGAAACTTTTTGTTAAAGGGGCAGATACATCCATGCTTAGTGTGATAGACAAATCATTGAACACAGATATACTACAAGAAACTGGAACCCATCTTCAGTCTTATTCCTCTGTGGGTTTGAGGACACTTGTTATTGGCATGCGGGACTTGAATGCTTCAGAATTTGAGCAATGGCACTCTGCCTTTGAGGCAGCAAGTACTTCTTTGATTGGTAGGGCCGCTATGCTTCGCAAGGTTGCTACCAATGTAGAGAACAATCTCTCCATTTTGGGTGCAACTGCTATCGAAGATAAACTGCAGCAAGGCGTGCCAGAATCTATTGAGTCTCTAAGGACGGCAGGTATTAAAGTATGGGTCTTGACTGGGGACAAACAGGAAACTGCCATATCAATTGGACACTCCTCGAAGCTCCTAACAAGCAACATGACTCAAATTATAATTAATACCAACAATAGAGATTCATGTAGAAGACGTTTACAAGATGCCCTTGTCATGTCTAGAAAACACATGGATGTGCCTGGGGTCACTCACAATTCTGAAGGAAGTTCAGATGCTGTTTCAACTCCACTAGCCTTGATTATTGATGGTACCAGCCTTGTTTATATTCTTGACAGCGAGCTTGAAGAAGAGGTAAATGCCATTAAATTTCAAATTGTATTTACAGTGTATTTCTTGTTCATCCCTTAGGTGCTGACTTAGCTCAATGCTCTTGATTCCAGTTTTTTCAACTTGCAAGTAGATGTTCTGTTGTTCTCTGTTGTCGAGTGGCTCCACTACAGAAGGCTGGGATTGTTGCCCTTGTGAAGAATAGGACGGATGACATGACACTAGCCATTGGAGATGGTATGGAATCTTCTATTTACTTGTTTCAGATTGTCATTTCCCTTCAAAAGAGAAAAAATATAATAGGATAATAAAGCAAACAACAGAAAGAAAAAGAAAAGGCACTGGAGATAATACTGACTAATTTTGCTTGGTCTGATTTTCATGTTTATATAAAATAATCTTTATTATGCATTTTTACAGGTGCTAATGATGTATCGATGATCCAAATGGCTGATGTTGGAGTTGGAATCAGTGGACAGGAGGGTCGGCAAGCTGTAATGGCTTCAGATTTTGCAATGGGGCAGTTTAGATTTTTAGTTCCTCTCTTATTGATACATGGGCATTGGAATTACCAACGATTGGGTTACATGATAATATACAACTTTTACAGAAATGCTGTCTTTGTTCTTGTCCTATTTTGGTAAGTTATAATTCAGACAACGTATATAATTAGATGCTTTGTGTAATTTTGAATTTGAAATTGCCTCAAAAAACACCTTAACAATTTGGTTTTGTTCTTGATATTGGACCTCATACACTTCTCTGAACACATTTGGTGACTTACTTTAAAATGAAATTTTCTTCTATGTTCTGTTCTGTTCTGTTAGCTTTTAATCCAAATTCAATAGCTCTTTGTGGCTGTTAAGATTTATACGTCCAAATTTTGACATCTGTGTATTTTGTTGTGTCGTTGTTTTCCAGGTACGTGCTCTTTACGGCCTTCACTTTGACAACTGCTATAAATGAATGGAGCAGCATGTTATATTCAATAATCTACACTGCATTGCCAACTATTGTTGTTGGTATTCTTGACAAGGATCTTAGTAAAAGGACTCTCCTAAAGTATCCTCAGCTTTATGGGGCTGGACTGAGAAATGAGGCCTACAACAAAAAATTGTTTTGGTTGACAATGGCCGATACTTTGTGGCAAAGCATTGCTGTCTTCTTTGTTCCCCTCATCGCATATTGGGGAACCACTTTAGATGTAGCAAGCATAGGAGATCTTTGGACTCTTTCAGTGGTTATTTTGGTTAATTTGCACTTGGCCATGGATGTCATCAGGTGGAATTGGATTACTCATGCAGCCATTTGGGGCTCTATCGTTGCAACTTTCATTTCTGTCATGGTTATTGACGCTATACCGGGATTTCCTGGTTACTGGTATGTGCTATCTTTTCCTGTTTTCTCCCTTCGAATTTTTATACTAATAAATCTAATTTGTTAACATGCATGGAAAGGATATACATATTCGCAAATTTCAGATGTTCAATAAAATGTGTTTATGCTGCTATATACATTATTAGTTATTTGATCCATTTGGATGTGTCACTTGTTTTTCTTTGGTGTTTGTGTATTGTTTCTCCATTTTTCATGAGTTACAGTCCAGTCTTGAAACAAAAGTGTTGTATGACTGCAGTGTGGAATAAAAAAAGGGAAACAAAAAATTGTTTGACTCTATAGGAAAAGTAGTTGTTTTAACTTGTTTAATTGTTTTTAAAGTAAATTAATCCATAGGTTATCAACCTCTGCTTAATTTCACTTTATCTTAGTGAGAACACGTTTTAGTAGATGTTAGGGGATTAGAGTGGTTATATTTCTGGTTAGGCATTACTAGATGCAGGGGCCTAGTCAGGTGGCAGTAAATGCAATGCAGTTCTGATGCTCTTCATGGCTTCTGAATTCTAGTTATAGCCTATAGTTGGACAGTTAACTAAACACCTTGCAATTGTAAATCCCAAGAATGCAAGTACCCTTCTTTTAGATTCTTTTCAGTTTTCACACACATTCTACTTTTGCTTTTGTCAAGCTTGCCTTGCCAAGTAGATATGTTTTCTAGTTCTGACTGCTTTGAATTTGATATCCAGAGTGTCATTGCCTTGAAAATAAATTGATTCTATGTTTTCCAAGAAATGTTAGAAAAACATTCTTTATTGGAAATCACAAAATTTTGTGAGTCTGATTTTTTATTTGATGAGTCTTACTTATAATTTTGTAAAATTTTAACCAATAGCACAGAGTGTGTTAGAAGTAATGTATTAGAGAGCATGTTGTTAGCACTCTACTACGTTCTAAACCTTGGAGACAAGATCAAGTTTTATTCTGGATGAATTCATTGTTGCTATTCAATCCTTATTATTCAGAAGCTTTTGCAATAATAATATATATATATAAAATCTGACGTTTACAAAAACTTTTGCAGGGCTATCTTTCATTCTGCAGGCACTGGATTATTCTGGTTATGTTTGCTCGGAATTGTGATAGCTGCGTTACTTCCTCGACTAGTTGTAAAATATATTCATCAGTATAATTTTCCGAGCGACATTCAGATTTCAAGAGAAGCTGAGAAATTTGGAAATCCAAGAGATAATGGAGGTGGACAGATAGAAATGCTTCCTGTTTCAGATGGTCCACCAAGATAACAGAAGTTAGCTTGTTCCCTTTATACCTTAACATTTCTTTTGTAAAGTTACATATTCTTTAGGCTACGTCAGATGTATTTCTGTTGGTTGCCAGAATTCATTGTTTTCTATCCGAAGGATAGAGTTTTGTTTTCAGTTCAGAGGTTTCTTGTATTGGTATTCCTTTGTGTTGATAAATTAGCCTTTTGTAAATTAACAATTGTTATAGCAGATAAAGAAGGGTTGAGTGCATGTTATAAGTTAAATTTTTCCATTAATAGTGGAATTCATTGCCTGCTTTATGTTAATTTTTCCTCTTAAGCTTGCTCAGTTATTGTTTTGATGCACACTGCAAGGCCACGTTTTCTTAGATAATTATGAAAATACAACTTTGTTTACTTTGGTGCAAGATTCTTAAAATACAGTCGTGAAAAGATGAATCTGAAGTGAAGTTACAAAACTGAGTTGAATTGTAAACACAATTTAAGAGAACTAAACTGAACTACATAATTATATAACAGTTTAAGTTAACTGGATTGAATCGAAATATTTTAAACTATTTTAAATTACTTTGAACTATCTAAACTATTTTGAACTACTTGAATTGTTCTCAATAAATATATTTTTGAAATATATTTTTTATATTTTTCAGTCATAAATTACAGTTCAGTTCAAATAATTTAATTATAAGTTCAGTTTAATTCAAGTAATTTAGTTTATAATTTCAGTTCTTTTTTTGAAAACTGAACTCAATACAGGTTCAGTTTAATTTTTTTTTAACATAGTTCAGTTCATCATCAATTCAATATTTTGTGAACAACCCCATCTGTGGCACAAAGAACAGAGGAAAAGGAAAGAAAAAATGAAAAGTTAGTGAGCGATAGAGGTCAGAGAAAAACTAGTTATAAAAGATCCAAGTTTATCGTTATACCAAAATTAGGTAATATTATCTATAAAAGGCCTTAATCACTATGTAAGGAAATTCACTTCATTTCGAATTTCTATAAACATAACTAGCGACATTGTAGTAGATAAACATTTATGATATGTCGACACTTTGGTAAAATAGTCATTAACTTTTGTGTCTAAGTGATTTTTGCATATATTCACCCCCTTCTATGAGGTTTTTCAATTATGTCAAAGAGAAGTACTATAATTAGGAGACTTCATTCATGTAAAGTTTATTTCAGTCAAAATTAACAATTTCATATCAAATGTATCATAAGGTAAATCCTTTATTTATTAGTTTTTCTTAAATATTTTTTTTAGAGACAATCATGTTTGAGATATGATCAATCATTAAATATGAACATCTTCCATAACTAAAATTTAAACATTGGTTTGTCACATTATAAAGGATTTATGACAATAATTTTGTATTGTCACAAATATTTACAATAATTATAAATAATGAGAATGTTTTTTGCATAAAAAAAGTTATATTTTTAAGATACAATTTATCCTATATTAATAATTTTTCAAAAATTATAATAGGTCGATAATTTTTAAAAATAAATTACATTGTATTAGTTGATATAAAAATAAATGATGATATAGTTTTTTACACAAGCAAACTATATTTATATTTTAATATTTGAATTGATTATTGACACTTTAATTAAATGATTTATGTTTTTATTTTGATAAACCTTCTTTTTGAATAAGAAATTATTATTTTAATACTAAATTTTACTATATTAATTTAAATAAAAATATATAATTTAAATAATTAAAAAATATTTTAAGTCCTAATCATAAATTATAACAAATAAGACTTCGTTCAAATCAAGTCCATGGTCAACACAATAAGATAATAAATTACAATACACAATGTGATATTTTAGTTAAAAAATAATTAAACATAAAATTTATTAAAATAATTTTTATAAATATTTATTGAATTTATTCATCTCAATTAAAAATATTTTTTGTATCATGAATAAAAAAAATGTCATTAAAAATAAAATCACAGTTAACTTTAGAAAGTTTTAAAATGAAATAATTAAATTTGTTTATATTTATTTTCACCATACATGAGATTTTGTTTCTTATATTTGCATCGAAAGTGTACATTAAGAGTTCTAATTCTAAATGTTACATTACTCAAACACTTAAGCTTTGGGTTAAATCAGTGTTTGAATCAAGGTGGATGACCGTACATAATACAGTTTGAGCTTCTAGCAGAGTTCCAAACACTTTTATTTTGTTTGAATGTGATAAAGCTCTTTGTCCTTCCATTTGGAAACATGATTACAGCACAGAGGTAAAGAAAACAAGATGCCTGCAACTCGTTTAGAAAGAAACAAAAAAGGAAATGTTTCTTCACAACTTATTTGTTTCATTAGCTTCACCATAAAATATATTTTTATTTTCAATTCTCAAATTTTTATATTAAAAATTTATCAGTCTACAACATCTTGGGTATATTAGGCTATTTAGCTATATATTATTTTCTTCCTAAAAGAATGAAAAATCATAAACTTTAGAAACTCTAAATAAAAAAAATTAATCTACAAGGGAAGATGCTTCTTTTATTTGGTGCATGAAGGATAAGTAGAATTTGAACATTGTTAAGGAAGGGATGATAGACATGTCAATATGATCATTTATGGAATTAATTCATTATGATGACACTTGTCATGTTTGTGTGTTACTTGATAAGGACTAGTTTGACATTTAGGTCATATGGCTAAAAGATAAAAAGAAAAAAACAGGAAACACCCACAAAAGTCACATGTAGGTCTACATCTAAGGTTACACCAATAAATTGCTCCAAGCAAGTTCTTCTAAAGTGGCTTTGTCTTCTCTATCTTTTGTGCGAACTTATCAGTGATTTAGGTGATCTGTTGAAAAAGAAACTTTTGGTTTTCTTATGAATTAAACAATCTTCATGGTCTGTATAAAATACGTGGATACTAAGACAATTATTAGTAAATTAAAACAATGAGAACACTCATAAAGTGATTATGTAATGAACCATATCACACTTATCTATTATATTACAATAAATAATGTAAGCAATAATAGTGAGTTCGTTTAACAACATTTTCTAATTAATCTATTTTAAAATTAATTTTTTTAATTGATTCTGATTTCTAAAATCAAAATAAAAAATTAATTAATTTTAGAGTAAAAACTTTTATTGAAAACCTTTATAAAAGAAATTATTTATTTGAAACAATCTATCTTAAACACAAAGTAATCATCCTATAGAGATAAAAAAAAAAATGAAAATAATATTAATAATAATAATCCTATGTACTGAGTTTCCGTAAATTTTTTCTAAACTTTACTTAGCAACCTCATCTATAAAAGGGTAAAATTTAAGCATAATATTTTAAGTGTTTCTTATATTTTTTAAAATTATAATTATAATTTATTTCAAGAATCTATGTAATAAAATGACTTACATACGCGCTTGTAGTTCATATAATTTTACGATTTGCATAAGTGAAATCGCTGAAATGCTTTTTTTACGTATTTAGTCCATATATTTTAAAATTTAATAAATTTTATTTATTATTAATTTATTAATATTTTAATAAAAATTACATGATATCTTAATAATGATATAACATTACAAATAATTTAATAATTTAACACATATATTAATATTATATTATCATTATTTTAATTTGATAATAGATATTAAAATTTAGACTGTTAATATTATCATGGCAATATATTAATATCATATCATTATTTAAATAACACGTCAATAGTTTTTATTAAAAATTTTGACAGCATACTAATAATTCACTAAAATTGTTATATTTTAAAAATATAGAAGATTAAATGTGTAAAAAATTTTAAAAATAAAATTTATACAATTATAAAATTATAAGAAAAAATAATTTAAACATATTAAAATTAATACTAAAGATTGACTTATTACTAAGATAAATCTTTAATTTTAATTAATATATTATATTTAAGTTTTATCCTCTATATACTTTGCCTCTGTTGGGCTTTGTTGCTAAACTGTGTCATTTCCCAACCTAAACATTGGATGAGTTTTTGTCTTAGGTGTTGGACATTCAACATAAAACCTTATTAATTTAGGTGTCAGGTTTGATACAATCACACATTTAATATTTTTTTTACACGAGTTAAACCTTCCCATCAACAGAAGGTCATTAAATGTATTTTTGTCAAGATTATGTAAAAAATAATTACAATTATTTTACTTCAATTTAATTTGAATATCTTAATTATACAGTCAAGATAATTGTATTTGTTTATTTTAGAATTGAATAAAATTAATTTTAAACTATGAAACATAATTAAATGTATGTTCAAATTAATCCTACTTACATTATTTATGTTGAATTGATTATATGGTTTGAAAAATTAATTCTCGTTATCTATAAATTTGACTTTGAATCATGAAAATTGAAAGGTTTATACAACCTGAAAAAAATTTATGGTATAAAACAAGCATGCCCATAGGTTAAAATTTCATCAGCACAAAAGAAATGTTAAAGTTTGGGTTCACTAATATTTTGGTCCTCATCTTTTTTAATCTCCATTTTTAGTTCTTATAAAAAACTTTAACTGATTTTAAGCTTTAAAAAATATTTTTATTTTATTTTAGTTTTTTTTTAAAATTTATTTTATTTTTTTATTTTTATTTTTTAAAATTTTTACATTATTTTTTAATTTTTAAAATTTTTCTGATAAAGATCAAAATTATAATAAAAAACATTTAATTAATGAAATTTTTAATTATTGAAT